>JAODAL010007093.1:105000-128093 GCA_025379985.1 Phyllomedusa bahiana
TTTTTTTTTTTTTTTTTTTTTTTTAAAAAAAAAAAAAAACAAACAAAAAAAAAAACCCCCCAAACAAAACCCCCAAAACACCCCCAAAAAAGCCCCCCCCCTTTTTAAAAAATTTTTTTTCCTTCCCAAAAAAAACCCCCCTTTAAAAGGAAAAACCCCCCTTTTAAATTTTTAAAAAAAAAAAAAAATTTCCCTTAAAAAAAAATTTCCCCCAAACCCCCTTAAAAAAACCCCCCAAAAAAAAAAAAAAAAAAAAGGCCCCCCCCCCCCTTTTTAAACCCCAAAATTTTTTTTCCCCCCTTTTTTCCCCCCCCAAAAAAAAAAAAAACCCCCCCCCCCCCCGGTTTTTCCCCCCCCCGCCCCTCCAAAAATTTTTTTCCCCAAAAAAAAAATTTTTTAAAAAAAAAAAAACCCCCCCTTTTTTTTTCCCCCTTTTCCTTTTTAAAAAAATTTTTTTCCCCCCCCCAACCCCCCCCCCCCCCTTTTTTTTTAAAAAAAAAAAAAACCCTTTTTTTTTCCCCCCCTTTTTTTTTTCCCCTTTTTTTTTTTTTTTTTTTAATTTTTTTAAACCAAATTTTTTTAAAAATTAAAAAAAAAAAAAAATTTTCCTTTTTCCCCCAAAAAAAACCCCCCCCCAAAAAACCCCCCCAAAAGGGGGGTTTTTGGGGGAAAAATTTTTTTTCTAAAAAAGGGGGGTTGGGGGAAAAAAAGGGGGGGAAAAAAAAAAAAAAAGTCAATGATTAGTCAAGAAACGGGCACCTGGGAAAATCCAAAATGTTTAAAAGAAATATAATCACTTTTATGTCTGCACAGGCTGTGTACAAATGCTATCTACCACATATGGTCACTGTAAAGGAGGTAATATACAGTCCCCGCAGACCTGTGGGAAAAAGGTGTCTAAACCCTATATTGGGCACTATATTGGGTGTAATAAACAGTCTGCAACCTGGGGAAAACTGGGATTTTACCACATATGGGCACAAAATTAAAATTTATTATTAATTTTTATATATTATTTTTAGTAAGGGCAGTTTGGCCCCCTTTTAACTGATCTAAAAGTGTAGGGTATTAAACCCGTCACTATTGGGGGGTAATTTGTGGGCGTGTTCTTGGGGGTAAAATCAAGGGGCCTTATGTAATACCTTTTTTGGTAATGCTTTGGGCTTAGGGATATGGGATTTGGGTTGGACAAATAGATGGTGGGTATGTAAGGTTATTTGGGCCCCTTTTATTAACTACTTTATTTTAAAAGCATGGGGCTGGACATGGTCCCTGGTTTAGGGAGGGGGGCATGGGGGAGGGGGAGGGGCCCCCCAAAAGTTTGCTTTGGGGCCCTGGTTCTCTATTACGCCCCTGCATAAATCTGATTCAGGGTTTTAAAATGACCCAGTCAAAACCCTTTAAAGCCTTTTTAATTTTGGGGACTTTATGCCACAACCGAAAAGAAAAATTTTGGTGCCCCACTAATCCACGCCCCGTTGCAGATCATAAATGTGGTGTAAAAAAAGGGACAGCCTTTTTTTTTAAACTTTTAAAAAGTTTTAAAAAATTTTTTGACGGGGTTTTAACGTTCATATATCTAGGCCAATTTAGCACAAAAATGCCAGAGACTTCCTGCCCGGCTAAACAAAAGGGTAACACACCTGGTATTTTCACTTTTCTGTATAAAAATTTCTAATTCCCTAAACCATTCAGAGAACCCATCCTGTCCTTTGCTAAAAGCTCAAAAATGGGGCATGGAGCATGAAACCGGAAAAATGCCCGTAAATTTGGGAAAAATGGTGGCCTGATCTATGAATAATTTTCCTTTTAAACAACATTTTGGGAAAACCAGGGTTTCAAAATATGGGGAAAAGATGGCCCCGGAAAGTACGTTTTATGAGAAGGCAGGCTAGGGCATCCCAGGGAATGTTTTGCTGGGAAAACTTTTGGGGCCCCAGCAAATTTATTTGGGTATTCTTTGTACATGTGTCACCTACCTAACCATTGTTGCAGAACAAATAGACCTTTTACCTTTGGCCAAAAAGGGATCCTCTCTTTTGCATATACTGCCCTTTCCACAAACCCGCAAAACTTGTTCAAAAATGGTTTTTTAAAAAAGTGACAAAACTTCCCTGGTGGGTTTACTTTTGGGCCCCTAAAAATTTCCCCCGAAACTGAATCTGATCAAACTCTCAGGGTGTTCTGGGGGAAAACAATTCCCTTTAAACCCCAAACCCCACAATTTTGAGAATTTAAAAAACTTTTTCTAAATAGCTTCTTTGGGAAACCAAAAACCCCCAGGACATTTGCAGAGGGTTTTTTTGAAGTCCCAAGTCTTTTATGGGGCCGAGAAATTTTTGGGTGACAGGAGGGGCCCCCCATACAATAGTAAGCAGATGGCTTTAATATTATGGCTGGACTATGTAAATTGTAATTGAAAATAAAACAGCAAAAATACTCGAAATACCCAAGATGTAGGTCTATTTTTCCTAAATAATCCAGTGGTTCACACACAAAACGTTAAATAGGGCTTCATTCAAGTATAAGATCTTAAAGAGAACCTGTCACATAGTTTATGCCCCCCCGGCTTTAGGACAGAAAAAGCTAGTTTTTAGACCTGCTTTCCCACACTGTGGCCCTTATTCTGAAAATTCAGCAGTTTTTTTAGTATTTAGTGCTCAAATCTGCATTTTTTAGCCCAAAAAATAGTCATGAAAAAAAAGTCAATTTTAGGGGTCCCCAGCCCCCCTAAAATGATTAACCTTTTTTTCTTTGAATAGTAGAAACATGAGAATAACTGCCAGGTGGGCGGGGCTAGCCTTTGGTGGGTGGGGCCATCACACGCGCATGAATAAGATTTGAGCATTAAATGTTCTAAAACTGCAGCATCTTACAGAATAAGGGGCACAGCGCTGGAAACAGCATGTCTGACCCCTGGCCCTTTTGCTGTCCCCCAGCCAAAGGGGGGGCATAACCTATGTGACAGGTTCCCTTTAAATGGAAGGATCTGGATAATAAAATTTTTGTAGTTTTGCTGCTTGCTGCCACTGTTGGCTTCTCATCCCAAACAAAACCATTTTTTTCCCCTTTCCCCGCTACTCCCCGGTTTAATCATACACAGTAATTATCACAGCTCATGATCTATTAGGTTTGGCTCCACAACAGCTGCTAAGCGTGTTTCCTTGGTAGCTGTCCCCTGTTTATAACAGGCCAATGAGACATCTGAGACCAGGAAAGCAACAAGGTATTCTGGTGCCCTAGACAAATATCGGCATATAGCTCCCCCCCTTAATGGGAAAATCAGACCAAATTTAAAACCTTAAAAGTGACCCCTTTTCCCGCCCGGGATGAAATGGCGCCCCAGGCAGGGTTGGGCCTAAACTTTTTCCTACCCATCGTCCCGGGGCCCCGTCTCAAAAACCCAGCCAGTACCCCCCCATATTAAAAAACCAACAGAGCATGACATATTAAATTGGAGGCAAACAGAGATACAGCATGGGTCTAAATATTTTCAACGGGTGCCATATTACAGCTTCATACAACTCAGTAGCTCCATAAGATCTTAGAGTTTATCAGATCCTATCAGTACCAACCGGGGGGATAAAATTTGTATCGGGTCTTATCTGCCTCTATTTTAAATTTTAAAAAAAAGGTTTTGATTAAACTTCTGAAACAATTGGGGTTTGGGCTTAATCATAATCTTTTTACTCTTATCCTAACCCTAACCCTAATCCTGACCATAACCATGATCCTAAATTTGGGGCTAGGGGTTTTTTAAACCCTTTTCTAAAAAGTTCCCAAAGGGCGACCTCTCTTCCTTTTTCCCCCTCACATTAGAGTGCTTTAAGGTGATGCTGGACGTCAGATGTGATGCCGGAGGGGAAGTGGCATGGAAGGGACAGGGGCAGTGACCTTAAAAACTACAGGGAAAAGGTTTAAAAAACGTCTCATAAAGTAGTTTTAAAAGGGGGTTTTTCCCCTGACCCCCACAGTTGTGGGAAAATTTTAAGAAATACCGTAGAACCACGCCATCCCAGAGAACTGGTCCCCGAAAGTCTCCATTGAGAACAGAGAACTTATCTAGAACTTATTTATTTCATGCCCGCTCGGCTGTACTTGGAACTCCCACTAGAATGAATGGGACAGTTTCAACCACTTTTCTGTTCTCAACGTAGACTTTCAGGAACCCTTCTAAAAATAGCTGCAGATCCCCAAGGTGAGACCCACACCTTTCATACATTGATATGCCACAAATGTGTGATGTGGGAAAACCCCTTTAAGAACACCTAATCCCCACTTGCCTACAAACCTCCACTTACCTACAAACCAGATGTCATATTTCATTTCTACTGTAATTCCAAAATTTTTCCTATGTGTAATCAAATATATGTTCACAGAGATATGTATAATCGATATCACATTATGCATCTGATCGTAGATAAATCTATGGGCCTCAGGTATGAAAACTGTCTAGGTGTAAGACTTTCTTTGTTGCCCATAGCAACCAATCAGAGCTCAGCCTTCCTTTCATATAGTGCTCTGAAAAAAATTAAAGGGAAGCTCTGATTGGTTGCTATGGGCAACAAGGACAGTCTTAGACTAGGACAGTTTTCATACATGTCCCCCTATGTGTCTATGACCAATGTTCTTGTGAAAGTTAAGGCCCCAGCTGAATTCTGTACCTAAAAGAATTAAAAATAGTTATTTAACACTATTGTAATAAAATACACACAACAGAATATGTTAAGTCCATAGATCACATAATGCAATTAATCAAGATGAGCAGAATGGAAATTTCCAGTGACTATGTGGGTTATAGAGTGTGTAAAGTCCATGTGTCCTTATATCTTTGCATGCTTCATGCCTGTGCACATTCCTGAACAGGTTTAGTAATGAGGTATGACCAGATTTAATGGCTTAGAAAAGTAAGAACATCAGATAGTTGCTGCACAGAGCTATGTCATCTCATACTCTCACGACATTTACTATTTAATCTCATTTCTCTCAAGTGTAACACGAGTTACTGTAGAAACCACACAACTACAAAGCATAAAATAGGGACAGTGAGGGAATAGTCAGATGTGATCAGACCTGTCATAAATGTTAACTGTTCAGAGCAGCTTCAAAATTATTTTCCTTCAGAAGTCTGTCTGATAATGTTATCCCCTATTAGAGCCAATAGACGACAAAAAGTGGGACCTCTGACTCATGTTATGGTGGGTCCTGCCCATCTGTGCACTTCATGCTCCACCAGTTACTTCAATGGCCAGCTTTTAATACTATATTTTTTCTGCAGTATGCAAGGCATGGAAAATGCATGGCCGCACATGGCTACCCTCACAATAAGGGTATATTCACACGGCTTAATTGCGGGGCGTACAGTACGCCCCGCAATTACGCCAGGTCTTCGGGAGTCGCGCCCGCCGGCCCCATAGACAAGCATTACATGCTTTCGTGCCGCGAATGAATGACATGTCAATTATCTTGTATTGTGCGAGCGGGGAGAGGGGCTAATCCATAGTTCTCTATGAGAACTGTGATTACCCAAGATGGCGCATTTCGCTTGTATTAGAGCCATTACGCTCCAAATACGTGCGAATGCACCCTAAAAAGCTTGTGAACTTACCCTATCAGATGTTAATGCAACTTTTTAGAAAAATCATTTTGTTTTATAATTTTTTTTTTACAGTGAAATGTAAATCATTGCTGTCTATGGCAGCTGTATATCACGAAGTCTGTTCTGCTGTGACAATCCAAAAGAAAATCCATGTCCAGCATCCAAAGCCTAAAACACATCCTTGCTGTATGTCACTTTTTTCCATACGGTTTTTAAAACGTTTAAATAAATGTTTGGAGTTTTTTTTATTGGATGCTGGAAATATTTTCTTTTGGATTGGCTGGGGCTACTAACTAGTCTGTGTCTGGTCCGTGCATCTTGCCTCATAGTTCCAAGGTGACCTGGTTTAATTTCTTGTATTGTACTTTACTCTGCTGTGAAGTTGGCAATTATTATTTTCAGCCATGTCTTAGTTATGTTAGTTTCAAAGTAAAAGAAGATAATTAACCCCTTACCAACAATGGATACGGGTACTTCTTATTGTCCATACATGGCGGCTGCCGACTACTAATTTATATAGTTACATAGTTTGTAAGGCCAAAAAAAGACAGATGTCCATCCAGTTTAGCCTATTGTAATAAAGTGTTGATCCAGAGAAAGGCAAAAACCCCCACGAGGTAGAAGCCAACTGTCCTCATTTTAGGGAAAAAATTCCTTCCTGACGCCAATCTGTCAATCAGAATAAATCCCTGGATCAGCAACCCTCCTCCAGGGTCCTAGTCACTATAACTTGTATTATTACACACTAGAAATGCATCCAGACCCTTTTTGAACTATGTTAGTGATTTCACCATGACAAGTTTCTCTGGTAGAGAGTTCCACAGTTTCACTGCTCTTACAGTAAAGAATCCCTTTCTATGTTTATGTAGAAACCTTCTTTCCTCTAGACATAGCGGATGCCCTCTTGTTCTGGATACAGTCCTGGGTATAAATAAATCTTAAGAAAGATCTCTATATTGAACTTTAATATATTTATACATATTTGTTATGTCCCCCCGAAGCCATCTTTTCTCTAAACTAAATAACCCTAATCTTGCTAATATTTCTGGGTATTGCAGTCCATCCAGCCCTTTTATAATTTTTGTTGCCACCTTTGAACTTGTTCAAGCTCTACAATGTCTTTACTGTGAACTAGTGCCCAAAACTGTACACAATATTCCATGTGTGTTCTGACCAGTGACTTGTATAATGGGAGAATAATGTTCTCATCATGTGCATCTTTGCCCCTTTGGATATACCCCATAATCCTGTTTGTCTTGGCAGCTGCGACCTGACACTGGCTGCTACAATTAAGTTTACTGTCTACTAGGATTCCCAAGTCCTTCTCCCTGTCACTTTTTCCCAGAGTTTTTCCGTTTAACAAGTAATCATGGAATGGATTTTCCTCCCCATGTGCATAACTTTGCATTTACCTGTGTAGTACCTCATCTGCCACTTCTCTGCTCAGGCCTCCAACTTATTAAGATCCCTTTGTAATAAAACAATTTTCTTCCCGTTGTGTTTTTACTTTACAGGGTTTTTGTATTTTGCCCAAAAATTGATATTTTTTCTGTGGGAGCCATTTGTAAAAATCAATTTAAAGAAAATAATTTAAAGGGGGATAGGGCCAAAACTGAACCCGTGGTATCCCCTAGTAACGGGGTCTGAGTATGTGCCATTAATCACCCCCTTTTTTTT
The DNA here is from genome assembly GCA_025379985.1 of Phyllomedusa bahiana. Lineage (NCBI taxonomy): Eukaryota > Metazoa > Chordata > Amphibia > Anura > Hylidae > Phyllomedusa > Phyllomedusa bahiana. Next base: position 112,277 of record JAODAL010007093.1, read on the forward strand.
CCTATCTTGAGCCCGAAATTACCCACTTGCAAGCATTTTTTCCCCCGTCTAAACATTCTCCCTTTTTAATTTCCAATCTTTTATGGGCCCATATCAAATTTCTTTGAAAAATCAGAAAATTGAATTTCCCAAATTCCCCACCCCAAAACCATTAGAACTAATCTCCTCATAACGTGATTTAAATTTGTTTTTACAGGGCCCATCCTTTTTAAACCCAAGCTGGAAAAGGAGTTATACATTTATTTTCATTTAAAAATATAAAAAGCCTCCTTAAAAATTTTTTAAACACCCTTACCAGCCAAGTTTTTCCCGGGTACCTTTTTTACCCCTTTTTTTAATTTTTGGGACCACATTTGTATGCACCAAATTTTTTGGACATACCCCGTTTTTATACATTTCCCAAAAAAAATTTTAAAAAAGGGGCCTGGGCTATCACATTACTTTTTTTTCCTTTGGACAGGGGGTGTATTCCCCTCAGAACCTGGTGATTTATCCAATTTTTAAATTCTTTCCCGGCGTACTTTTCCCGGAAAAAGAAAGAAAAATTTTTAAGTGGGGTTTTCCCTTTTCCCTTTGCACATCAACCGGAAGGTCAAAAGTTTTATAAATCCCTTTGGGAAAAAAATTTTTTTAAAAGCTTTGCTATCTCTTTTCCCCCTTCCACAATATTTCCCCCCCACTACTTTTCAAAAGGGGCCCCCCATTATCAAGGGTTTTAAACTTTTTACTTTTTTAAAGTTTAAAAAAATAATAGTTTCCTTCCCCTGCCCCCCCTGTTTAAGTAGCTTAAATGCTTTTGTTATTTAGTGCCTCCCTTTTAACTCTGTTGACCACAATTTTGGGTTTCATTCGGGGTTTTTATTGATTTTATTTTCCCTAAAGGGATGTACCTTTTCCCCGTGGGTGCTTAAAAATTTTTAAAAAAAATTTCAAATTTTTTTATCTGTTTTGTTATTTTTAAACCCCTTTTGGGGGACATGTATGGAAAACGGGAAAATTGCACCCGATTTCTGGCGTAACCTGCGCCTCACCGGCCAAATCCACGGCGGACGAGAGATGCGGTGGGTTTGGCGAAACCTTCACCACTTGGGGCCCCCAAAAATGGGGAAAGGGGGGTGCAATGGGGGCGGGGTTGGCCGTTCTTGGGCGGACGCACCACATTTTTAATACCCCTTTATCATGTATGGGAAAGCCCGGCGGCCCAAAAAAGGGGCCCTTGCGCTCCGACCGGCAGACCCTTTTTGAAAGTGGGGCCCACCTGAGCTGGAAAAGGCGAAGTGAAACCCGAAAAGTAATTTGGAAAGGGGGAAAAAAGTGCCCTTAAGTCACTGTAAAAACGTTTCAATAAAAAAAATGAGTTTCTATAAAAAATTTTTCATTAAAAAGATAAATATCAAAGTTTTTCCCAAAAACGATTTTAAAAGGATTGGGAAAAAATTGATCATTTAAAATAAGGGGGAAAAAAATATAAGTAAAAAGAAAAAAATCCAGCTTCACCCGGGGAGACTGGAGTTGATTCAAAAAACTTGTTTTTTTAGGGTAAAACTTTATCGAAAAAGAGCAAAAACCTTAAAAAAAAGACATCACTCAATCACTAACCGGTTTGTCCCCGTGACCGGCACAACTCGAATTTGGGAAAATATAGGAAATTGCCGGGAAAATACAGTAATTAAAATTCGTAAGCTTTTTCATTGGTTGGAAAAAACCCACCAAACAAATAGGGCGACGTGAATTAAACCCTATGAGTAGCTTGACCAATCAAATAAAAAAGTCGGGACATTCAAAATACAGTAAAAAATGCAAAAAGAGCTGATTGGTTTTTAATAGTGGGGGTTTGGCTATCCTGGCCAATCAGAGAAAGACTACTTTATCCCATTGTAGTCAGGAGAATGTGGGAATGAAATTCGCTCCGTGAGGCATGGATATATAAATAAATCGTTTTATTAAGTGTAAGGGCTTGTTCACACGGCGTTTTTTTTGATCCTTTTCGGGTCCCCAAAAAAGGGTCTAAAAATTGTCAGTGTGATTTAAAATTGTTTCAATGGCAAAGCCACCGTTCCCCCCGGGAGACGGCGAGCGCTTTCGAGACTCTCCTGCACTCGCTTTTTGGTCCGCTTAAGATTTGCATGTCAATTCTTTTGCGGGTTTTGCAAGTGAAAGCCCATAGGAGATATGGAGTGCGCTTTTGGCACTTTTCCAAAAGGCCCACAAGGTACGTAACACTGCGCTTTGCACTGAAACGGGGCGAAAAACCCGTGGTGGGTGAGGTGGATCGCGGGAGGGGGGGCAGATAGTGGCGGTGGATCGGGGGAGGCGCGGGCGGGTAAGCGGGGGGGTGAGCGCGGCGCAGATCGCGGGGCCCCGGGGGGAGGTGGGGGCGGGAGGGGAGAGGCGCGGGGGAGGTGAGCGGGCGGCGTGGGGAACGGCGGGAGGTGGGGCGCAGGGGCGGTGAGCGGGGGGGGCGTGGAGATCCCGGGGGGGTGAAGGCGGGGGGGGTAGGGCGCGGGGGCGCTGGAGTCGGGGGGGTGCGATCGGCGTGGAGAGCGACGGGATGGAGGGTGCTGCGTGGGGGGACGGAGGGGGGGATCGGGGTGGACGAGTAGCTGGACGGGGGGTGTGATCGCTGAGCTGGAGGAGGTGGCTTTGGGGGGACGGAGGGGGGGCTGATCGCTGGCTGGATGGAGGTGCTCGTGGGAGGACGGGGGGGCTCTGATCGCTGGCTGGGATGGGGGTGTGCTGTGGGAGGACGGGGGGGCTGTGATGGGGGGACGGCGAGCTGGGATGAGGGGCTGCTGAACGTGAGTGGGGGTGGGGGGCTGCTGTTGGGGGGGACGGGGGGGCTGCTGATCGCTGACTGGGATGGAGTGCTGCTGGGGAGGGCGGAGGGGCTGCTGACGTGAGCTGGACGGAGGTGTCCTGTGGGAGGAAGGAGGGGTGCTGACGGCGGGACGGCTGACTGGACGGGGGGTGCTGACGCTGAGCGGGGGTGGAGGGGCTGCTGTGGAGACGGAGGGGGTGGATTTTCGATGGGGTGGGGGGCTGTGGGAGGGCGGAGGGGTGGATCCTGAGCTGGAACGGGGTGCTGTGGGGAGGACGGAGGGTGCTGATCGTGACTGGGACGGAGGTCTCCTGTGGGAGGACGGGGGGGCTGCGCCGTGGGAGCTGACTGGGACGGAGGTCTGCGTGGGGGGATGGAGGGGGGGGATCGCGAGCGGGGTGGAGGTGAGCTGTGGGAGGACGGGGGTGCTGATCGCTGAGCTGGGGTGGAGGTGCTCCTGTGGGAGGAGGGGGGGGCTGCTGATCGGTCACGGGAGGAAGGAGAGAGAGGAGACTAAAAACGCATCCAAAAGGGATGCTAAAAAAACCCGGGAAAAAACATTCAAAACGGATCCCAAAAAAAGTATCCAATGCTGCGTTTTGCGGGTCGCTTTCCCCATGCGCTTTTCAAGTGCCAAAAACGGATCCGTAAAAAGGGTCCAAAACGGTGAACAACCCTAAAACATCTCTGGAAAAAAAACTAAAACCCTTTAAAAAACAGACATCAACAAATCACTAGAACGCTTTGTCGTCATGACGCGCAACATCAGGGAAATTTGGGGTCTTGAAAATTGCCGGGGGAAGCACAATTAAATTCTGTAACGCTTTCATTGGTCGGGAGAAACCAACCAATTAGAATAGGGCGACAGGGACCCCTTATAACCCATGGAGCTATTTACCAATCAAATGAAAATGCGGAACACTTAAAAAAACAGTAAAAAATGGAGAAAAGACTGATTGGTTAACTAGCGGGGGGTTTGGGTATTCCGGGCCCAAAAGAGTGCAAGCTACTTTTTTCCCCTTGTAATCTGCAGAGCGGGCAATTTAAAAAATAAAATAATAATTTCTATAGAAGGGGTAGGGTGAACTGATTGGTTAGACCAGGGGCAGATATAATCAATCAATAATGAAGTTTTCGATTTTGGTGTGCAAGAAGGGCATAGAAAGGCGCCCTAAAAATTTTTACTGTCTATGGGAAATTTTAGCACGTGAGTTGGAGGGAAAAGGGGCTCGTCCTGCTTACCAACCCGGGGGGAGCTATTTAGAGTTTTATGGGGGAAAATAAATGGGGACGACTCTGTTTGTATTGCTAAGTTAAAAGAGGGGGATTATTTGGGCCTGGGGGAGCGAGCAACGTCTTTTGGGTTTTTTAATGCAATCTATAATAAAACCGTACATGGCAGAAATAAAATTATAAGACTCACGAAATTGTACCGATGTGTATATAAAATGATCAATTATATGGGTGTAACGAAAATAAAAAATTAAAATTGAATTCAATGAGTTCCATTTTATATTTTATTTTCTTTACACCCATATTTTTGGTCATTTAATACAGATCGTTCAACTTCGTGAGTCTTATCATTTAATTTTGCCATGTACGTTTAAATTTTTTAGATTGATTAAAAACCATAATAAGGCGTCGCTCGCTCCCCCATTGGCCCAATAATCGCGCCTCTTTTAACTTAGCCAATCACAAACGGAGCCTCGTCTGCATTTTGTTTTCCCCATAGAAACTCTATGAGATAAGTACCCTCACCCGCTGATTGGCTAAACGGATGAGCCCCTCTTCCCCCCAACCCAATCACAGTACTAGAATATTTCCATAGACAGTAATAACTTTTGGGTTGCCCCTTCTATCGTGCTCTTCTTGTATACTCAAAATCGAACACACATATGATTGTTGATTCATACTACCACCTGGTCTCAACCAATCATTCATCCATATCCTTTCTATGGGGAAAAAAATTATACATATACTTTACAAGCCCCGATCTCAAACATACAGTAGACTACAATGGGACAAAGTAACCTCGCACTCTGATTGGGCCCGGGGTAGCAAGCCCCTGCTAGTCAACCAATCAGCTCTTTCTGCTTTTTACTGTATTTTGAACTGTCCCGCATTTTCATTTGATTGGGTCAATACTTCCATAGTTATAATGGGTCACTGTCGCTCCTATTCTGATTGGTTGGTTTCTGCCGACCAATGAAAGAGCTTACAGAATTTGAATTACTGTCTTCCCGGGAATTTTCAAGATCCAATTCCTGATGTTGCGCCGTCACGGGGACAAACGCGTTGTAGTGATTTGATTGATGTCTGTTTTTTGAAGGTTTTAGCTCTTTTCAGAGAATGTTTTCACTTAATAAAAAATTTATTTACTAAACTCCACCCTCACGGCGTGAATTTTATGCCCCCCCCTTCCCCTAGACACAAAGGGACAAAGTAACTTGCACTTTGTTGGCCCGGGGTAGCCCAGCCCCCCCACTCAACCAAAACAGCCTTTTGTATTTTTTTTCTGTATTTTTAAAATGTCCCCCTTTACATTTGATTGGTCAATACTACTCCATAGGTTAAATGGGTCCCTGTCGCTCCCATTTGATTGGTTTTTTTTCCGACAAGGAAAACGCTTACAGAATTTTAATTTTGTATTCCCCCCAAAAAAATTTTTTTTATCCCAATTCCCTTTTTTGCCGGTCACGGCGACAACCGGTTGTTAGTGATTTATTTATGATTTTTAAAGGTTTTTGCTCTTTTACAGTCGTTTTACACTAAAAAAAAAATTTTTTTTGAATCATCTCCCTGTTCACGGGCTGAAGCTGAATTTATTTCTTTTTCGATCTTAATATTTTTCCCTTTTTAATTTTAAAATGATAAAATTTTTTTCATCCATTTAATCTTTTTTTAGACAACTTTATATTTATCTTTCATTCTTTCTTCTTCATTCTTTGAAAGACAACCTTTTTGCTATTCACTAACAGTTAATGATTTTTCGCTGTTTTTTCCAGCAGTCTCGAATCGTAATATATGTTAGGGCCCGTCCCTTTTGCGCCTAAGTTTCCCCACTGCGCCCCACCATGGGGAGGCGCAGGCAACTTTTCACCCCTGTAGAGCGCACCTCCTCGGGGGGTGAAACTTCATCCATTTTGAAAGGGGAGGGCTCCTTCGGCCTAAGTCCGCATGCGCCTCACGACTGGCGAGGGGCAGGGAACTTTCACCGCATGAAAAAGCGCACCCCAGTTCCACAAAAGAGGGGGCTCTTCACTAAAAATACCGTGAAAACGGGCGCTCCGACGCGTCGTCTTCAACAGTCGCTTTTTGTTTGTCAATGGGGTTTAAAGGGGCTCTCTAACGATTAAAAATTTCCTTTCCCCGAAATCCATGTTTTGTGGGTCCCCAACAAAAACTCTATTGAAGGAGATATAGAAATTGATTATGTTGTGGTCACTATTTCCTAGGTGTCCACCAACTTGAACTTTTGTTACTTTGTCAGGTATTTTAGTCAATATTAAGTCTAGAAGAGCCTTCCCTCTAGTCGGCTCCTGCACCAGGTAATTATCTTTAGTTATTAACAAAAACCTTTCTGAGAGCCACAGCTTTCATTTTCCCAATTTATGTCTGGGTAGTTAAAGTCACCCATAATAACAACCTCATTATGATTAGCCACCTCATCTATTTGTTTGAGAAGTACATCTTCCATGGGTTCTGTTATATTTGGTGGCTTATATCCTACCCCTATTAGGATTATATTATTGTTATTACCACCATGTATATCTACCCATAATGAGTCCAATCCCTGTATCTGTTTCTTCCTGCAGTTTTGGCTTCAGACTGGATTTCACATAGAGACATACACCTCCCCCATTCCGGTATTTATGACTTCTTCTAAATTAACTGTAACCCTCTAGGTTAACCGCCTAGTCATAGCTCTTGTCCAGTCATGTCTCAGTTATCCCCATTATGTCATATTTTTCTTCAGCAATAAATAATTCTAGTTCATTTATTTTGTTTGTGAGACTCCTGGCATTGGCCAATGTGTACCATCCCAGCTGGATTCTCACTAGCCCCATCCAGTAACCTGTCAACCCAATCCATAATATGTCGAACTCAGCCCGCAGTAAACAACATGCTGTTCGACGATCCGGTCTTTGTGACAGATTGCCCTGTCTGTTCCCCTAATAATGAAGTCCCCCAACTATGAGCACCTGTATAGCCTGCCCTGCACTGCTATTCCCCATCTTACTGGAGCAGACAAGGGTAGTATCTTGCTGCAGCAGTGCTATTTCTGATCTGTTAATATTGCAAATTTGTTGGGGTGTGCCAGATCAGAACTAGCCAGATCAGGACACTTTTCCCTCTCCCATTCTTTCTGACTGTTACCCAGCTAGCTGCCTCATGTCCCTGAATCTCAATGCTGCCATCCACCTCAGCATCAGTGAGCAACAAACTCACTTCCAAGTTGCCCAAGGATCTCATGCCACTTGCTCATTTAGATCCAAGATCTTGCTTCCAAATTTGCAGTGTGTACACATCTTGCACAGTAGTATGCACCCTCAAACGGCTGTTCAAGGATTGCATACATTGCACTGGATGGCATTGTCAATAATGGGACTCATGTGGATGCCAGTGCCAAATCACAATGCCAACATTGAATTTTTCTGATAATTTAACATCCCCAGAAAATTGGAATAAAGAATGATTAAAAAGACAAATATACCTAGAAAATTTAGCCAATAAAAATTACACTGCAGCCTACAAAAAATGTACCTTCATTCAGGTCCATAGGTGGAAAAATAAAAAAAAGTTATTGGTCGCAGAAAATGACGTTGCAACAGAAAATTCAAAAATAGAGAATGTTTTTTGTTTTAAAAGTATTAGAACATGACAAAAAGCTACACATTTGGTGTCACCAGAATCATACCAACTTATAGAATATGGATAACACATCATTCATACCAAAGAGTGAATGCCATAAAAGCAAAACCACTTTCCACCCCACTTATAATTTGTTTTCTGTCTCTCAGTAAATTATATGTTGTGGCCAAAGGCACCATTGAAAAGTACATCTTGTTCCACTAAAAGCAAACCCTCATATGACTATGTAGACAGAAAAATTAAAAACGTTATGGCTTTCATAAGTCAAGGAGAAAAAAATTAACACAGCGAAAAAAGGAGACACTTACCAGCTTTCCATGCAATATAATTGATCAGCCATAACATTAACGTGAATAACATTGATTAACTCATTGCAGAGGCAGCCATTATAGCAAGTGAACAGTCAAAGTTGATATGTTGAAAGCATGATAAATTGATAAATGGGCAAGTAGAAAGATTTGAGCAATTGCCAAAAAATGATTGCTAGACGTCTCCTGCTCCAGAACAGCAGGTCTTATAAGGTGTTCCCAGTATGTGGTGGTTTGTACCTACCAAAAGTGTTCCAAGCATTGGCATAAGGAGAATTCAAAGGACCCTATAGCAAAATGAACTGGAGCCCCACCTAATGACAATGCACTAAAACAATCATCTGATGGGTTACAGCTCCCCTTGGGCACACTAGTCTCACAACAGTCCACCCGTCTAGTTACTGTTGAATATCTACATTCTATGCATGTCCACTGATGAGTTCTGTTCCTGCTGAACATTTTATCAATGTCTGTAAAAATTCTGATACTCACAGTAAATTCTATATTGTTGCTGTACAACTTATACAGTAGAATTATGGACTTTTTCAGGGTGTAACGGGTGAAGTTTGCGGGGCCGCTCTTGTTGGAGCGATCACCTCACTAAGGGCATTATTTTGTTTTTTTCCAAAGGGACAGCATAGCCTGGATACCTATCTTGCCCTTTTACTTCACAGCTTAGGCCCCTACTATTGCCTTTATGGATATGGGACTGATAGCTTGATATTTGTGATGCTTCAGGCAATGTGGTGCTCATTTATGGTGAGTCTATCTTTTCAGCTTGGTGACAAGGCAACAGATGTTGGCGCAATTATTAAGAAATGAAGAAACAAAAGATGACTGTCAATCTTCCTCGATCTGGGGCTCCATGAAAGATCTCGCCTCATGGGGTAAGGATTCTGAGAAAGGTCAGGAATCAGCCCAGAACTACATGCGAGGACCTGTTCAATGACATAAATAGAGGTGGGACCACAGTCTCAAAGAATACTGTTTTGTAACACACTAGCCATCAGGATTAAAATCCTGCAGGGGGACACAAGGTCTCCCTGCTCATGCCAGCACATGTCCAGGCCCATTTGAAGTCTGTAAATTACCATCTTGATGATGCAGAAGAGGCATGGGAGAAGGTCATGTGGCCAGAGTAGACCAAAATAAAACTTTTTGGTATCAACTCCACTCCTGTAAAGCATTAAGAGGGGTCATACGGGTCTTCCAGCAGACAAGACCTGAAACCACAGCAGGGGAAACAAAGGGACCCCTTCGTGAGAACATTTCAAGGTCCGGGAGGGGGCCTACCTGTCCAGACCTAACCCAATCGAAAATCTTTGGGGGAGCAAAACTCAATGTAGCCCACGACAGCCCCAAAACCTAAAATCAGAAACCCTTTTAAAGGGTAAAAACCTTGCTGCAGGGGGTTGCAAACTTGGCCAACACAGGAAACCCTAAACCCGAAATGCAAAAAAAGGGTTTAAAGAAAATTTTAAAATTTGTTTACTAATTAAAAAATCTTATTTCATGCAAAAAAATCTTATTAAAATTTTTTACGCATAGCTGTGATATAAATAAAAACAGGAAACTACCTCCTACTTAAAAGTTCATATAGTGCAAAAATGTAAAAAAAACGGTTTAAAAATCTTTACTTCATACTGAAACAAGATCATTTGAAGTCCGGCCCAAACCTTTGAGGTTCTGCTGAAAACATTGCTTTTTGCTTTTCTTTCACAGTTTGTGTTATCTCTTTGTTAGACTAAACCCAACAAAAATTTTCTACTGTTTTTTCACCTAAAAATTTTTTTTTCTATCTGGTTGACCCCGCACATGCCAAAAACAGGACCTGTAGTCATGAGTGTCAACCCCCATCAACAGCACAACTTTTGGGGCTTATCTCCAATTGATCATAATTCAGCTTATAGATTTCATAGGGTTTTGTCAGGAAAAAAAGATGTTCAAAAATCTTCCCCAAATTCACACCTTTGTAATATACTTTTTTTACATTTTCTATGAGCTTCCTGCACTTAACATACTAACAATTTTTTTAAAAGGGGAATCTCAATACAATTTTTTCCAGGAAACAGCCTTTTTTGAGCCCAGTGGATCAGTGAAAAAAGGGGTTTTGCTACTCAAGGCAACCTGTGAAGCCCACCCCCTTTGCTTCCTAATTTTTTTAACATAAAGGGAGGAAAAAAAGAGACAAGCACGGGAAAACGGGGGTTAGGAGGGAGAGAGGAAGATAAACAACACACCACGGGACGGGGGGTTAATTTTTTTTACATGGCAAAGGGAAACAGAAAAAACATCACAGAGAATAATAAAGACTCATGCAGGCCACTAAAACTTTTTCTTTTTGGTTACGATCAAAAAACAGAACGGGGTTTTCACAAAAAATTTCTTTTTTATATATTATAGCTTCCTTTAAGATCTGGATAAGCCCCCAAATCTTTGAAAACAACCCCTCTTTTCCCACCACTAGGGTTTTATAAATTTAAAATAATGATAAAAAAGCCGGGTTTAAATTAATTACCTTTTCTTCCTATTCACACAGCAACAAGGTAAGAAGTGTCGTCCGGGTGAAATCCCCCTAGGCTAGAGACGATGGAATAACCAAAAAATGTTTTAACTTTCCTTTAAATGTGGTGTGCATTCAACATACATGTAAAAAATGCTTATTAAAGAGCATGGGGAAAATAAGGGAATATAAATGACTGAAAAGATGGAAGACTAAGAATGAATACAATACCAAATGGCTCTGTGTACACTGCACTGAACCATACTTTTGGTTCCTGCATAACATCACACAGGACTCCCATCACCCAAGGGACAAAACAATTCTATAGTAAAATTGGATACATCAATTATAGGGTCCTTTTGTAAAAAAAACACCTTTCATGTTGTAAAATTTTTTATGGTGCCATCTATATAGGAAAGTGAAAATCTCTGTATTTTTTTTTTCTATTTTGTTTAAATAAAGGTTACCATATGTCCCCAAAAAAAGGAAAAAAAAAGGACACCTTGGCCTAGGGTTTAAGTGGCCCTATGCATTTTATATAATTTTTTAGTATGTATGCCAAATTTAAAGGGTTTGCAAAAGGGATTGCTTTTATTTAAAATCTTTAAAAACAAGTCACTTTGCAATATGGTCCATTAACTGTCCTACCTTTTCTAATATCCCCTCTTGATGGGCTGCATTAGCCCTCAGGCCACTAAGCTACAACCTTTTTGATCTCTCCTATAGGCTGCCAGCATGGTTGCTGTCAAAGACCTACTTCTCTGCAGCCTAGTGGAAGCCAGTAAACATGCCCCGAATAGTGTTGAGCGATTACGTTGACTATCGCCATCGGTCGATGGTCATAGGGGCCCATCACGACAAAATTTGATGGCGATAAAGTTATCACCGATGACCATTAAATCTATGGGAGAGCAACAACACCTTCATTCTTTCACCCAAACAGGCTGGAAAGCGGAATTAAAATCCACAACAGTCAAAGGGTACGTGCTACATCTTAGGGAAACACCTTAGGTTTTTTTTTAAATCACAGAAAAAAATCACAGACCATTTACTATCCCTGTCTTTTACCACAGCATGACCCTAAACCTGCATCACCCACAAAAAAAAAAGTGCCAGAAGGCGTAGATTTTTAACCATCATTTTACTTGAACGGGCATTAAATCCCTGTCCTGGGAAAGCAGCATGAGCCCCAAAACCCCAGACCCCAATTTTAAAAAATGCCGGAAAAAGGAGTCTTTCAACCCCCATTTTGTTGAACTGGACATTGACAATCTGTCCTTAAACCGCAGAATGACCATTAAACCTTTTTACCCCAATTAAAAATTCCGAAAAGGTATTTTGAACCCCATTTTTTTTGAACTGGGCATTTTATTATACCTGTCTGGGGCCAAAAGCATGAGCCCCCAAACCGCATGACCCCCAGATTAAAAAGTCCGGAAAAAAGGGGTCTTTTAAAACCACCCTTATAGTTTTCACTGGCATGACATCCCTTTTCGGGGCCCCAGCATGAGCCCCAAACCGGGATGAAGTACAGAATAAAAAGTGTGGAAAAAGGAGTCTTTGAACCACCATTTTATTTCACTGACATAGTATCCCTGTCCTGGGGCCCCAGCAGTGCCCCAAAATTGCTTGACCCACAGATTTAAAAAAGGCCAAAAAAGGATTTTGAACCACCATTTTAGTTTCACTGGACAAGACTATCCCTTCTGGCCACACATGACCCCCCCAAACCTGCAGACCCCCAATAAAAAGTGCCGGGAAAAAAGGGGTCTTTTAAACCCCAATTTAGTTTCAACCTCATTGAATATACCTTCCGGGCCCCAGCATTTGCCCCCCAAAAAACAACCCCAGATTAAAAAGTGCGGGAAAAAGGATCTTTCAACCACCATTTTTTTAACGGACATTGACATACCTATCGTGGGCCGCAGTAGACCATTAAAACCCTTTTACCCCCAAATTAAAAAATGCCGGGAAAAGGATCTTTCAACCACCTTTTTAGTTTTTACTGGGCATAACTTCCCTGTCCCGGGGAGCCGCCCCTCCTATGAGTGGGACCAATTGACTTTACTTTGGGAAAAACTGTGGGTTAACGCTCCTGTTCCACCCAGGGGCCCTTTTCTTGCATTCTTTTTCTCATTTTACCAACGTGCGGAGGAAATTGTCTCTGTACTTTTTTTTTCTCTGTCCGTGCCCATACCCATGTCCTCTGAATAACCACATCTGGGGCAAGAATTTTTTTACCAGCATTTTTTTCAGCAAGTTTTTTGTAGTTTTAAATTTTATAAAACACATTTTTAAAATAGGATGGAAACCCACCTGTCTTTGTTTCTCTTTTTTAATTGATTAAATGGGTTGTCTCAATACAGGGATTTTATAGCTATGTTAAAAAAATCTTTCAAAAAACAAACATTTTGCATTATGTGTCCATTAACAGTGCCTACCTATTCCTTTTCGACAGCACCATCACCCTTGAGCCACTCTTTACAATTGTGAAGAAAAAATGTCTGTTTTAAACAAAATTTTTTTTTATAAAAAACCTTTTGATAGCGCATGTCACAGCAAAATGCCCCCAAAAATTCAAAACATGACCCTTTTAGCCACTTTGGACAAATTTTTGATAACAAAGTCTGTTAAAACAAAAAATTTTTTTTAATAGGACCGTAGTATAGCTCATTCACAGCAAAATGCCCCCCCAAAAATTTAAACATACCCTTGATCCACTTTGGACAATTGTGAAGAACAAATGCTGTTTGAAAAAAACATTTTTTATAAAAGGACCTGAGTATAGCGCGCACAGCAAAACCCCCAAAAATTCAAAGCATGACCCTTGAGCCACTTTGGACAATTTGAAAAAAAAAAGTCTGTTAGAAAAAAAAAAAATTTAAAAGACCGTATATGCTGCATGTTACAGCAAAATCCCCCAAAAATTCAAAGCATGACCCCTTGAGCCACTTTGGACAATTGTAAGAACAAATGTCTGTTAGAAACAAACTTTTTTTAAAATAACCTGAGTAATCTGCCGTCACACAAAAAGCCCCCCAAAATTCAAAGCATACCCCTTAAAGCCACTTTGGCAACTGTGAAGAACAAATTCTTTAGAAACAACATTTTTTTGAAAGGACCGTAGTATTGCTGCATTTTAAAGCAGCAAAACCCAAAAAAATTTTAAAAATGTTCTCACCACTATTAAAAATTGTGAGGGGGAAATGCCACTTAAACCACATTTTTTTTCCAAAGGACCAGATTATTGCTTTATCTCACAGCAACATACCCCAAAAAATTTTTAAAATAGACTTTTCAGCCACTATTAAAAATTGTGAGGGAGAAATGCCACTTAAAAGCCACATTTCTGTTCCAAAGGCCAGAATTTTAGCTTATCTCACAGCAAAAATGCCCCCAAAAAATTATAAATATGACTTCTCAGCCATATTAAAAATTGTGATGGAAAAATGCCACTTGGAAGCCACATTTCGTTCCAAAGGCCCAAATTTTAATAGCTGTACTCACAAACATGCCCCAAAAAAACATTGACAAGCGAAAACTTTAAAGATAAAGTGATAAATGAAAGGGTGTTGTCCATAAAACCCTTTGCGTTTTTACAGTCTCCTCACAGCAAAACCAGAAAAATAACTTTGGGGAAAAGAAAAAAAAAATTGCAGTAAGAAATGATCTTTTTAAAAATAATTTTTTCAAGAGGCCCATTTCTTTTGAAGAGGAAGTAAAGAAACCCGCAAAAAATCGGGACCTCGGCAATTTGGGGGCCAAACATCTCAGAGACCAAAGCCTTTTTCACTTGATGAAAGCAAACACCACTTTATCTGTGGAAACCAATGCGTTTGTCTGTAATGACTCCCCCAGCTGTGCTGAAGGTCCGCTCAATATGCGCGGGCTGCTACAGGACAACACCTCATGGGCGTGGCACGAGCCCCCTTTGGGGGCCCTTTTTGGGAAAGAAGAAGGGGGGGAACACATCAAAAACATGGGTTTGAAGCAGATAGTCTGCACCATGATCTTAACTGGGCTCTGTGTGTTGGTGTGTGCCCTGCATTGCATGCGTTGTGAGGTGGAAAAAAAATTGCCAGAGGTCACCCATTAGGTTCTGCCAACCTTCCTCTGCTGCTGCCGCTAAAGGCTACTTGGTACCTACTGCGTCACTTTCCGATGTTGTTCCACCGTGACATTTGAAGAACTGAAGCAGAAACCAAAAGAAGTCTCCATTTATCAATCAGCAGGTCCCATTTCCTGCATTTTAAAATCTTATTTTGGGGGGGAGAAGGAAATGCTGATTTGTTTTGTACCGGGGGGCCGGAGGGTGCCCCCCAGTAACTGTTTTTTATTTTGATGGCCTTTAATGCGAGGATCAGTTGGAGGAAATGGACATCCCCAAACACTCAGTAGAGAGGAGCCTTGATTTCCCAACCTCTGGGGCGAGGGCACAGCAAATGATCTTCCTCATCTTCCTCCTCCCCTCAAAAATTCGCGCCAACCTCTTTTCCCAAGGGAGGGACGTCGGTAACGTCGGTGCTAGGAATACCTCCTCCCCTCCTTCTCCTCCCCTTCCCCGGCAAAAGCCAACCACCCTGACTTTCCTTTAAATGCACCCAAGCTGATGCGCTCTTTGCACAGCCCTGACCCCGAACCCCTGCCCAAAAGACTGATAAAATTGAGAAACTGTCGGGCCTTGTGGATTCGACGGAGAGAAAGGCTCTTGTCCCCCATCTGTGTCTGTCTCCTCCTCCTTTGCTGCAACATGTTGTTTTTTAGAGTGTCCAACATCGTTTTCCCGAACTAAGATCACCACAATGCCATGCTGACAAGGGGATCGTCCCACTACCAAATTTTGGGGGCTTCTTCAAAACTGGGAAGGATGGTGCAGAGCTCTTTTACCTCCCCACTCCGGTGGCTCAACACCCCGAGGTCCGCACCGGCTGTTTTCAGGCCATATTCACTTCTTTCTGCGAAAAAGGCTTTTGCGCTGCCACAATCGCTGGAGCATGGGAGGTGGAATTCCAGCTTGTTGCCACGTCAACAAAACGGGTTTACGGGAGGGGCCCACACGCGCAACGCAGCCACGGGACAAAACAGGGTGGAACGGCGGAAGGGACTTAGACTTTGAGCCTTCCTCACAGCATCCAGACCCGGGGGAGCTCTTTAGAAAATTCTGGCGACAAGTTCAGACAAGGCCCGGCAAAGGGGTTGCCCAGCCTACCGATCTAAGGGGGGCCACAGATTTCCCCGTTTCGCACACCACCTTGCCCGGCCAAGGTTTATGGGACCCAGCCACGTTCGGTTCCGTTTCGGGGAAACCGTCCACAG
>JAODAL010007094.1:0-128057 GCA_025379985.1 Phyllomedusa bahiana
GTGGGGTGACCGCAGCAGAAAAAACAGCAGCACAGTATGAGGCGAGGTGGCACAATGAGACAGTGTGGATGTCACGGCACCAGCAACAGCAGCATCAGCATGAGGTCAGACAGTCGCACAATGACACAGTGGGGAGGGCACGGCAGCAGCATCATGAGGTCAGACAGTGGCACAATGACATTCTGGAGGGGGAAAAAAAACAGGAAAAAGGCCACAGAGTGGCACAAGACACGGGTTGGAGGTCACGGAAAGGCAGCAACAGCAGCACCTTCCCCAGCAGCCAGGGCAGTAGAGCGTGAGCGCTAAAGAACCCCCCGATCAACCGTCAGAGGAGGGACATGCCGCACATGGGCAGCAGCCAACTGACTACGGAGGATTTCCAATAGTATTTGAGTTTGTTCTCCCTCTCAATAGCGGGGAAAAAGGCTCCCATTTTGTCCCGGGTTTAGCGAGGGTCCAATAGGGTGGAGAGCCAGAAGCATCCCTCTGCCGGATTGCTGACAAATTCGGCTTGTCATTTAGCCGGGCAAATCAGCATGCTACGGGCCATCTGCAAAAGTGACCCCGGGAGAGGCTCTCTCCCTCCATCTCCACTGTATACTGCCACGGTGCTTGTGGGTCATCTGCCCGTCTCCTCATCTCCATCTACCTCCTCCAGCTGCTCCTCCTCTCGTCACCTGGTAGAAAACCCACTCATTTCACCAGACAATGCTTCTGCTCCAATGTCCTCCTCCTCCTCCTCCATTTCAGTTCCCCACCGGACTCATGTGGCCACGAGATGTGGTCGCCACGTCTCCAGTCCCCTGCCCAGACAGATTTTTCAGCATCTTTTTCCAGACATGAAGCAGTGGAATGACGTTATTCATCCCGTAGTCCTGGAAAATGACAAATAACGTGGCCTCCCTCGAATGGCCTCAACAAACGGCAGGTGTCAGGGCATGAGCTGCCACTGGCTGACATCAAAGTTACACAGGGGAGTACTCCTGTCCGCCGGATCACAAAAAATCGTTAAAGGCCTTTCTCTGTTCATACAGTTGGTCCAACATGTGCAGGCTGGAATTCCAACGGGTGGAAACATTGCATATCAGAGTGTGTTGGTGGAGGCCGTTCTGCCGCTGCAACTCGAGGAGGGTGTTCCTGGCTTTGTAGGAATGGTTGAAGAGCATGCACAGTTTCCTGGCCATTTTCAGAATCTTCTGAAGATCGGTGGAAGACTTTAGGAACCTTTTCACAATCAGATTGAACACGTGCGCAATGCAGGGTGCATGGAACATCCCTCCTCGGTGCAGCCGGATACCATGTTACTCCCATTTTCCGTCACCATGGTTTCGATTTGCAGTTGGCGAGGAGAAAGCCATACATCGATTTCTTGCTGCATGACGCGGAGCAGTTCCTCCCCTGTGTGACGTCGTTCGCCGAGGCAAGCCAGGTGTAGAAGTGCGTGACACCGCTGTGCCCTACACATTGGAAATGATGGAGCAGTATTTTGTGGAGGCTGAGATGGTGGTGGTGGAGGAGGAGGAGGCGGACATTGGCGCAACAATTTGGACAGGAGCACGGTCAGCTTCTGCACCTTAGGATGGTTGGAGGCATACTCTTGTCTCTTTTAAATCGCCTCGCTGAACGACTGCTGGCGCCATGAGTAGCGAGGAGCAGGAGCATCTGGACCGGGAGATGATGTCAAAGAGAAAACAGCTCCCTTCTGCAGAGGGGTGGAGCCTTGACTGGCTGCAATGGCATGCGTGTCACTGGGCGCGCTGCTGCTGTTGCTGCGGCGGCGGTGGACTACCACATCTGAGCCACGTTTCTCCCAGGCCACTGGGATGGGACACTGCATGTGTTGACGCAGGGCCGTGATGCCAACGTTAGCTCCGGCCACGATTTACTTTCTGCTACAGTTTTCTACATATTCCCATATTCGGCTCCTCCGGTGTCGTAGCAATGAAGTGCCACCCCGCCGAGTATCTGATTTTACCGCCAACGCTCCGCAATGAGTGACTACTACCGCCGCTGCCTCGCTGACCCCCTGTGCCGTACTCTTGGACCTGCAAAGCGAGTTTCCTACCCCGTGGCCGCTAGGCTCCCGACCTCACACTGCTGCTATCCTGCTGACTCACGGCCACACAACCCACTTGCTGGCTGCGCCGCTGCCTGATGCGCAAGCTGATGCTCTCTTCTCCTAACGATGATGAAGCCCTTGCCCCACCCGGCTCCCAAGTGCGGTCGGCTACATCATCATCTATTTGTGTTTCATCGTCACTGCTGTCCTCTTCACTGGTCTTGGTATGCAGAGGCTGACCCCTCACAACATGACCTCCCATGCCACTCTCAACATCTCTACTTTGCCGCAGGGGATATCGGCACCATTTCTTCGCTGCCAAGTAGATGCTGACTGCCCTCCTCAAATTGTTCATCCTCGCTGTATAGTGGCACTGAGCCCAGACCACATAGAAGATCTCTTGCTGAGGGAACCGGATGGACAGAGGCGGTTGAGGACAGGTGAGGGGCCGCTGACCCAAATCCCGGGCCATGCCAACTAAGGGGTTGTGTCTGATGGGTTCCCACCGACTCTTGGCTGGGGTTGTCAGATGTCATCTGGGAGGAAAAGGATGACCTAGTCAACCAATCAAGAACCCTTGGGTTGCTGAACAACACACAGCCGCTAGATGACAGGGGCAGTTCTGGCCTCACCGAGTGACCCCTGCTGCAACGTCCCCGTGCTGTGTTGCGACCTGGGCCTGCTCCAGGAACGTTTGTGCCACTGCCACTCGCAGGTGAAGAGCCTACCACCTCTCCGTCTGATATACTGTTTGTTCTAAAAAAGTACAGACACTATTTGATGAAGATATCTGTATATGATAAATACACAAACCCCGTATTTGACTCCAATGAACCCCGTAAAAAGCTTGGGTAACCTTGGATATAAATTGCGCTCCACAAATGGCCAGGAAAATTTTTCTTATATGTGTCGTTTAAAAAAAACTGTGTATTTACTGAAGTAAAAGCACAAACAGGCTTAATTAACCTTCGGATATGAATTATGCTACAGGAAAAATGTCTTTTTTGGCGGTGGAAAAAGACGGTTTCTGTTAGTGACCACAACAGCAAACAACGCTTAATTAACCCCTGGATGTAAATTAACGCAAAATAATTGAGCAACCAAAAACTACCAGTTTGTAGCTTGTTACAATGGCGTGTATTTTACGGTACACAAAAAAGAGAAAACTTGTAATTAACCTTCGGTTATGAATTAGCTACAGGAAAATGTCTTTTTTGACGGTGAAAAAGACGGTTTTCTTTAGTGACCACAACAGCAGAACAACGCTTAATTAAACCCCTGGATGTAAATTGTGCAAAAGAATTGGAGCAACCAAAAACTACCAGCTTTGTAGCGTGTTACAAAGGGGTGTATTTTACGGTACACAAAAAGAGAAAAAACTTGTAATTAAACTTCGGTTATGAATTATGCTACAGAAAAAGCTTTTTTGGCGGTGAAAAAGACGGTTTCTTTTAGTGACCACAACAGCAGAACAAAAACTTAATTAACCCTTGGATGTAAATTGCGCAAAAATTGAGAAACAAAAACTACCAGCTTTGTAGCCTGTTCAATGGCATGTAATTTTACGGTACACATAAAGAGAAAAATTGTAATTAGCCTTTGGTTATGAATTATGCTACAAGAAAAATGTCTTTTTTGGCGGTGAAAAGACGGTTTCTTTTAGTGACCACAACAGCAGAACAACGTTAATTAACCCTTGGATGTAAATTGCGCAAAAGAATTGAGCAACCAAAAATGAAGTGGATTTGTATTGTAAAAACCTGTTTTTTTAAATTAATACAACAGGAAACAGGCTTAGAAACCTTTGGATATTCAATGTGCTGTGAGCAGATAGCATTAAAATGTATATGCAGCTGCATTGGACGCACACTGGACTTTAGTTCCAATACCCCAAAAAAATCAGAATTAGAACGTTAAGAGAAGCAGTCTTTGAGACAAGCTGTGACACCCCAAAAATCGCTGTATAAAATGAGTTCTTTAGTAAAAAGATATCAAAAGCAGCCGGGCAGCACCCTTCCCTACTCAGTACAGTGAGACCGGTATGAGCTCCCAGCGTCGCGCCCGGACTTATATAGTGCGGTGACGTCACAGAATCCGCCGGTCCCCTGATTGGGGTTCATCTCGCACATATCATGTAGGCTATGCCCTTCTTCCCCCAGAGTTCTGCCCATGTAACGCCATGTGCTCGCAGCCATTTTATCAATCAAAAGCACACTTCATCACGTGAAGTACCCCAAACTTCGACTTCGTTCAGAACCGAAGTTTTCCTGAAATTCTAAACGAATTCCACTTCGTTAGAATCAATTCGCCCATCTCTAGCTATAGTTTACTAGTCGTGACATCGGCAACCGGGCAGCAAAATCGTCAGAGAGCCACGCTTGATTTATTATGATGCCAAACGATCCACATTCTCAGGGGAAAGACGAATATGTTTGTCAGTTATCACCCTGCCAGCTGTTCTGAAGGTGCGTTCCGAGATAATTCTGCCTGCTTGGCAGGATAAAACTTCTATGGCATGCCGAGCAAGCTCAGGCCATTCATTCAGTTTGGACAACCAGAATTCGATTGGGTCCGTACCAAGTCCAAAAAATCAGGGCTGAGCCGCTGGTAGTCATGGACAATGGTCTTAAGGCGGTCTCCATGTGTCTGAATGCTGCTCTGCCTTGCAGGTGTTGGTGAGGTGGTAAAAATTATTGTCACATGTCACCCAGTAGGCTTCTGCCACACTGCCTGCTGTTGCGGCGGCTACTTGCCATTCTACTGCTGGCACATTTTCTGCAAGAAACCAGTAAATCACAGCGATTTCCTTTTAGAGATTTCCTAACAGTTTCCTGTATACTGGCTGTGCCCACAAAACTTCAGCAAGGAAATTTTGGGCACAGAATTAAATTTTCTGCAAGAAACCAGTATATCACAGCGATTTCTTTTGAGAGATTTCCTAACAATGTCTTGTGCACAAGCTACCCCGACAAAACCAAGCTGCCCCCATCCCTTTCCCAAAACTGCAGCAAGGAACTTTTGGGCAATCAATATAAAGATAGTTAAGATGCAGTCATCAGAAATATCAAAATCCCTAACTATTACAATCTAGGATTTCCTAATCTATCTAGCAGCTTTTCCTTTATGAAATTGTTGGTGTGTCTGCCTGCTTTGAAACAAGCACAGCAGAGAGAGCAGTGTGTTCAGTTCACAGTCTCTAATTGTAATGCCATTGACCAGGAAATACAGTCACATACATAAAACAGGGTCATAGGATTTAAGCAGCCAATGAGATCCCTACACCCACACTGATTATGTTCTTGACCCCCCTCTTTGCTCTGCACGATTGGCTGGCTGCCAAAAGTACAGAAAGCAGCAGAAATGGCCCCATGTAGGAGTGCTGTGTATGAATCACGTGGTGTGCTGCCAGTGGGCTGAGTGCAAAAGCACTGTTTACCCTATGGTTACAGAGACCACAGTGGGCATGGCATACTTTGTAGGCAAACTAAACTCCTCGATTGGACAGAATGTGTAGAGGCAGACTGTGCAAGTGCAAGATGTGGCGGAAGAAGTGGGACGCAAGTTGGGGTGCCAATGGAAAACAAGAGAGGAGTACAAAATGTGCTATTTTAGAGAACCAGTCTACCACCACATCAAGGAGCAGAATGTAAGGAGCCCCCTGGCCTCTACCATCAACCTCTTCAATAAGGTTTGGACTATGCTGCGGGGAACTACCAAGTCGCTGAAGTGCATACAAGGTACCGAGGAACAGGTAGGAAGAAGGATAAGACACATGAAGAGTGGGGGCGGGCAGTGTTCCGGGAGTTGGAGGGCAAAAGGATGGCAAGAAGTGGAAACAGCGAGGATTCAGGAATGAAGGGTCAGAACCAGGAAACAATGAGAAATGGTAAAAAAAATGGGAAAAACACAACTGACAAAAAGGAAGGGGGAGGTGCCCTGAAATGGAGTCAGACAGTTACCCATTGATACTGGAGTGTTGGGTGGAGCGCATTGGCGATTTAGATACAGTAAAGCTGGTGTGCACGATGAGAACACACAGAGAGATAGCAGAGATGTGCCCAGCAGAAGGAGGTAGAGTTGAGGAAGCAGCAGACCTAAGTGGACAGTGACAGGGGACAGTAGGGAGAGGCCCCCACAATCCCCCCAGAGCTGCTAAGCAGGAGAGGTATTTAAAACCTAAGTAAGCTAAGAAAGCAGTAAAGCAACAGTAGAAAAGAATTCTTTTAAACCTGAAATTAAGCAAAACGAACAAATGTATATGGTAATAATCAATATTTACATTTGCCTACAAAGCTAATCAATGAGGTGCAAACATCCCTATCAACATTTTTCTCAGTAAGCTCTTGTCCTGTAAATAAGACAAAGGAAACAAGCAGAAGATAAGAACTACTCTATGTGTAAAATTAAACAAAATCAGAATAGCAATGCATTTAGTAATAAATTCCAAAAATTTGCCCAGTGTGCATGCTCGATATATAAGACCCCCAGATTATAAAATGGGGAAAAAGGGTCTTTGAACCCCCTTTTTTGTTGAACTGGACTTGACTAACCTGTCCTGGGTAAACCTACATTTGTTCAAGTCTTCCTGTAAACCCCCCTTGTGCAATAGGGAATATTTGTATCATATTTTTTTTCATGCAGTTTTTTAGTATTTAAATTTTAGAAAAAAAACATTTTAAAATAGATGGGAAACCCCCCCTTTTGTTTCTCTTTTTTTTAAATTTATTAAATGGGTTGTCTCACTAAGAGATTGCTGTATTTTTAAAAAAACTTGCAAAAACAAGTCATTTTGCAATATGGTCCATTAACAGTGTCCTACCTATTCCTGTTTTTTACAGCACCAAACCCCTTGAGCCCCTTTTTACAATTGTGAAGAACAAATGTCTGTTAAAAACCACATTTTGAGAATAGGACCTGTAGTATAGCTGCATTTCACAGCAAAATGCCCCCAAATTCAAAACATGACCCTTGGCCACTTTGGGGCAATTTTGAGAAAACATATCTGTTTGAAAACCCTTTTTTACAAAAGGACCGTGTATAGCTGCATTTCACAGAAAATGCCCCCCAAAAATTTAAAACAGACCCTTGAGCCCTTTTGACAAATTTTGAAAACAAATGTCTGTTAAAAAAAACATTTTTTAGAAAAGTCCTGTTTTAGCTGCATTTCACAGCAAAAATGCCCAGAAAAATTTCAAACAGACTCTTGAGCCACTTTTTACAACTGTGAAGGGGGAACAAAGTCTGTTAAAAACCACATTTTTTTTTGAAAAAGGGCCCTTTTATTCTGCATTTCAAAGCAGCAGACCCCAAAAAAATTTTAAAAAAAAATTCTAGCCACTGTTAAATTTGTGAGGGAAAATGCCCCTTTGAAAAACCAATTTCTGTTTCCCAAAGGACCCCTGATTATGCTGTATCCCAGCAACATGCCCCAAAAAATTAAAATATGACTTCTCAACCACTATTTAAAAATTGTGATGGGGAAAAGCCAATTAGAAGCCACATTTTTGTTCCAAAAAAGGACCATAATTATAGCTGTATCTCACAGCAACATGACCTCAAAACCATTGACAATGAGAAAAATACTTAAAGATAAAGTGAAGTAAATGGAATACGGTTTTGTCATGAACCTTGGTGTCTTTTACAGTCTCCACACCACAAAACCAGCAAAATTATCTTTTGTGAACTGAGAATAAAAATAGCAGATAGAAATGATCATTTTAAAAAAACATTTTTCAAGAGGACGATTTCTGTTTGAAGAGGAATGTGAAGTAGACCGGCAGCTAATCGGTGACCTCGGCAATTGGGGCCACAACATCATTAGAGATCCATGCCTGATTCATCTTGATGAATGTCAAACGATCAACATTATCTGTGGAAAGCCGGATGCGTTTGTCTGTAATGACTCCTCCAGCTGTGCTGAATGTCCGTTCAGATATGACGCTGGCTGCTGGGCAGGACAACACCTCTATGGTGTGGCGAGCGAGCTCGGGCCATTCGTCCATTTTGGATACCCAGAAGTCTATTGGGTCCGGAACACATCCAAAAACATCGGTGTTGAGACGCAGATAGTCGTGCACCATGATCTTAAGCTGGTCTCTGTGTGTTGGATGTGTGCCCTGCATTACATGCGTTGGTGAGGTGGTAAATAAAGATTGCCAGAGGTCACCATTAGGCTTCTGCCACATTGCCTGCTGCTGCTGCCGCCCCTGCGGCTACTTGGCACTCTACTGCTGTCACGTCGCTGATGTTGTTCCACCGGGGCATTTGAAGAACGTGAAGCAGACGAAACAGATGTTTCCAGTTGAGCAATCAGCAAGGTCTCCATTTCCTGTATTTTACTCTCTATTTTGGTGGGTGAAAGGAAAGTGTTGAGTTTTGTTTTGTACCGTGGATCCAGGAGGGTGGCCACCCAGTAACTGTTGTTCATTTTGATGGCCATAATGTGAGGATCATGTTGGAGGAAATGGAGCATCCAAGCACTCATGTGAGAGATGGAGCCTTGATTTCCAAGCCTCTGGGTCGAGGGGCACTAGCAAACTGATCTTCCTCATCTTCCTCCTCCGCCTCAAATTCGCACCAACCTCTTTCCAAGGCAGGGACGTCGGTAACGTCGGTGTCTAGGAATACCTCCTTCTCCGCTTCCTCCGGCACAGCTTCAACACAGCCTGACTTGCCTCAGATGATGCACCCTGAGAGCTGATGCGCCACCTTGAACTAGCCCTGGACCCTGAACCACTGCCTAATGAAGACCAAAAAAATTGTGAAATTGTCGGGCCTTGTAGATTCGACGGAGAGAAAGGCTCCGTGTCCGCATCTGTGTCCGTGTCCTCCTCCGTCGCTGGCGGGACCTGATGTTTCAGAGTTTTCCAACGATCGTTCCAAAAACTTAAGGTCCCACAATCCCTCATGTGACAAGGGCATTGTCCGCATGATCATTTTGGGTGGCTTCTTCAAAACTGGCAAGGATGGTGCAGAGCTCTTTCACCTGCCTCCACTCTCGGTGGCTCAACACCCCGAGGTCCGCACCGCTGCTTGTCAGGCCATGTGTCACTTCGTGCTGCGTAATGGCATTGCGCTGCTGCCACAATCGATGTGGAGGGTGGACATGCCGACATTCAGGCTTTTGGCTTTGGGATGGTTTGGGTTAAAGTGTTTCTTCTGCTCCCAAACCTGGAAGACAGAAGGCTGGCTGCTAGACACTGGCCGCTGTCAGGCATGCAGATCGTAAAACTGGCGGAAGGAGTAGGTGTAGGACTGGGTCTTGGTGGTGCTGGTGTGTACTCGGACGACGGTGGAGGCTGAAAGCGGACGCTGATCCCCTGATCATGACTCTGAGAGACATGGGCCGCTGGAGGAACGCTTGGTTGGGTTGGCGGAGGCAGGATGACGGCAGGACGAAAGAGGGTGTGACAGTGGTTGGATGCCCGCATCGGTGTGGCCTTTTTTGGCCAAGTATTGCTCCTCCATTTCAACTCATGCCATTCCCATGCATGTGACTAGGACATTGTTTGGTGGTCGGTTTTTAATAAAAAAAAGACTAAGATTTTCTTGCTCTACTGATGCGTTTACGGCAAAGGCGGCATATGACATCGCTGGGTGAACAGAGGCTTGCTCAAAGAAAGGCCCAGGCTTGAGAGGTCCTGGACCTTTTTGAGGCGATAGCGAGGAGCGGGGTTTCCGCTGAACGTGGCTGGCGGGATTCATTCAGACGGACTCTGCGACCGCCCTCTCCCTTTTTGAAGCGGTACCCGTACTGTAACTACCCCATCGTCTTCCTCCTCGTCCAGGGATGAAGCGCTCGCAAGGGAAATTTCTGCTGAAAAAGACACGTTGGATCCACATGTCGTCATATCATCATCAACACAGTGACTAAGTCGTCCAGACATTCTGCATCCCAGGAGCTGCGGGATATAAGACCAAAAGGCACGCAAGGCGTTTGCGACCGCCCGGGATTTTTGCACGATTGCACGCGCTTACTTCTCCTCCTCTGATTGGCACAGTAACTGGGCGTCAGAGAAGACTAAATCAATCTCCTTTGGCCTCTTGATCTTTTAACATGCCTTCTGGACCCCAACCGCATTTGTCATCAAAGAGGTCTAAGAACAATGGATTATCCACAGTGGTGGGTACACGAGTTGACTTTTGGGCCTGCTTCGCTTCATGTTGGACGGATGCTGAGAATGCTGTGAAGACATTGTGGACCCGTCCGACTGGGAGGACAAGGAGGTACAGCCTGCTGGATGCAGGTTGCATTAACCACTGATGAACAGAATTGGCGACGCTGTTCGTTACTGAGATTCAAGGGGCCCTGACAGCGATGAAAGGCCTGACGGTCCTGCAACCGACGAATCCGACTGCTTGCAGTGTTGTCGCCAGCACTGGAAGGGAGCACCTTATCTCGTACCTCTACCTACAATGTTCCTACCCCCTTTTGTCCCTTACCACCTGCATTTTCGCTCCATGTTCAGAAAGATAAAATTTTGAGAAGGTAAGTAGAATTTTGGACAATGTCTCTTATTAAAGAATCAAATCACAGCTATTCTTAAATCCTCTAATTTCCTTGGATTAGAACTAGGATTAGAAAACTGACAAGTTTCTTGCGAATACCTGTGAAAATGCAGGTCTGGTGGAAGAACCGTAAGTCAAAATTAAAGTGTTCCTCCTTCAGTCCCGGAATTTACAAAATTGCCCAGACCAAGGACTAGGAATTGATAGTTTTCAAAAAAATATTTCATACAGTGCGCTATCTGCGCCAAACATGAGATTCAACAGAGCCAAATAAACTATTCGCAGGTTAGTTATGGATTTGGAGAAATTGTGTTTTTGCAGAAATGGACAAACGAGAAAACAGTTCTAGAAAATTTTTCTATCAGAATTGTCGTCACAACGTGGTATTATTGAAAAAACTACTGCTATTTAAAAAAACTATTCGGATAATAAAAAGGTATTTTTTGCACCTATCAAAATACACCTGCGGTGACTACAAAATTGCTGTATTCAATTTAAGTGCAAGGTGGCATCTATGAACAAAGCTGGACTTCGCAAAGTGAAAAAAAAACTCCTATCTGAAACTGTATACGGATCATAAAAGTGGAGTTTTGCTCCTTATCAATTACATCCTGCGTGTCTACTAAAATGTCTGTATTCCAAATTTAAGTGCAACGGGCTCTATGAACAAAGTGGCATGCGCCAAAGGAAAAAAAACAACTAATCTGAAATGTATACGGATAATAAAAGTGGAGTTTTGCACACTATCAAATTTACACTGCTGTGACTTACCAATATTGCTGTATTCAAATTTAGTGCAAGGTGGCTCTATGAAAAGCTGGCCTGCCGCCAAAGTGAAAAAAATCACTATCTGAAATGTATACGATAATAAATAGTGGAGTTTTGCACCTATCAATACACCCTGCGGTGACTACAAAATTCGCAGTATTCAAATTTAAGTGCAAGGGGGCTATATGAACAAAGCATGGCCTGACCGCCAAAGTGAAAAAACACCTACTGAAATGTATTACGGATATTAAATGTATTTTTTGACCTATCAATACAGCTGCGGTGACTACAAAATTGCTGTATTCAAATTTAGTCATGGTGGCTCTATGACAAAAGCTGGCACTGGCCAAAGTGATTTTAAACAACTATCTGAAATGTATACGGATAATAAAAGTGGAGTTTTGACCTATCAAATACACCTGCGGTGACTACCAACAATTGCTGTATTCAACATTTAAATTGCAGGCTGGCCAACACAAAAGTTTATTTCACAATAAACTGGCAAAAGTGTTATAAAAACCCATTGCAATGCAGGGTCTAAACTATAAACACTGTCTCGGGCTGCACAATATCACCCTCCTTTATAAGAGCCTGTCTGTCTGTAAGTGTTCGCCCGCATGCCCCCGCACCCCCTCCCTAACCCCCGTGGTGTACAGCGTAGATGCTCCTTTAAAATCTCTCAGCCTAAGTAACTAAATCGCTAATCTCTATCTACCTTTAGTTCTATTGTTAACAAGCTAAAAGCATAGGATGTCGGTGTGAAAAAAATACCCCCCAACATTTTCGCTGATTGTTTTGACAGAGACGAGACTCGGTATTGCTCTTATGATACACAAACACACACTGAGGCAGAACAGGAAGGCTGTTCTATGTAAAAGAGGTCATGTAGATTTTTCCAGGCCCAATCGCAATTATACCACATTTCAGTCATGATGTCGCAACACCAGCTCCACCCTGCTTATTCTGTAAGCTGATTTGCGCACGCCAAAATTGTCAGGAAGCGCTGAAAATGGCGCATAATAGTAGGTTATGCCCCCAGATCTTTCATCCTAAATTATTGCGTGATCAAAAAAATCCGATCAACATAAACAACCGTGCCGATTTCAACTTTGTCGATAATAATCGATCAACACTACTTAGGGTATATAAAAATAACTTAATAATGTATTTGAAAATGTCTCTCTTTTCCTCTAAAAAGTAGGGTTTCAAAAAAAGATTTCAACTTCCTGGCCCCATTTTGTTTCATTTTATAAAGAAAGGGGATACCATTGCATAAAGTTAACCTGATAGATTTTTTTTATTTTTACTGGAATATTTATTTTCTTTTTTTTCTTTTGACAGAAGCAATCATGAACCCCCATTTAAGGGAAATTTTCAGAGCCCAAAAAAGGTGAAAGGGCCCTTCCCCTTTTTAGGGGGGAACAAAAAAAAAAAAAATTTCATTTGCACCATTGTTTTGGATTTAGTTCTTGTTGGTTTTTATAATGTACGTTTACAAAATTTTGGGGAGTTTTTACATACAAGGGCCAGCCCCATCTTTTATGTTGTAAACCATTACCCCAAAAACCCCAATAATACTCCCCAAACGGGGACCAATGTGGTAGTTACAAGGGCCACAAGCTTGTCATGTGCAGTTACAGTAAAGGACTCCATAGTTCGGTTGAAAAGTTGTTCACTTTCCCTTTCTTCCCCTCTTTCCGCCCACCAAAATGAATTTTCCCGCCAAAATTACCCCTGCAGAATTTGCAACACATACGCCTGAGACTTTTTTATCATCTTCCTAACTGTCGGTAGGTTCATTAAGAGTAGGTAGGTAGGTAGGTAGATTAGGGGCCTCCAGTAGGTATGTAGGTAGATAGGGGCCCTTCAGTAGGTAGGTAGATAGGGGCCCCCCAGTAGGTAGGTAGATTAGGGGTCCCCCAGTAGGTAGGGGTAGGTAAGTAGATTATGGGCCCCCAATAGGTAGGTAGGCAAGTGGATTAGGGAGCCCACAGTAGATAGGTAGATTAGGGCCCACCAATAGGTAGACAGATTAGGATCCGCCTAATAGGTAGATAGATTAAAGCCCCAGCAGGTAGCTACTCATCTTCCAGTTCCGCGGCAAGTCTTCTGTTTTTTGGGCCCCCGGGTTTTGCTTTGGGTTGGGGCCTAGGCGGAAGGGGCGGCGCAGCATCTAGCAGGGGGGGAGCACTTGCTTCAGTGACCCGCCTTTATCAATTGTATGTCCCTAAGGGTTTTTCTTTTACCATTATTGGGAATCAGGGGGGGGGGGGGTTTTAGCTGCCAGTAGCCTCGGCCCCCCCTTGTTTCTGTGTGGCCGGCCCCTGCCGGCGATGGCAGTATGACATAATGGACCCCCTAGAGAAATCACGAATGAAAAATCAATGAAAATGTAAAGTATATAGTTTTCCATTGCCATTATTAAAAATGAGTTCCTTAAAAGGGGTTTTTCATTAATGCTTTCAGCCCCTGTCTGTGAATGGGAGTTGAAATTTAGGGGCCCTGGGGAGGCTTTCTGCCTCTTCCCCCCCCCCCTTCCCCCCTCCCCCCCAGACACGGCAGCACCCCCCCCCTAACTTCGTAAGCGGGGATTGCTGCCAGAGTTAACCTGTGGTGCCTGCCCAGAGAGGTTATGATTGTTTAATAGCAGAAAAAGAGGGGGGCAAGTGTTCCTATACCTCTGCTTAGCTTAATATTCCACATCTCCGCAAAAAAAACAAACCCTCTCAAAAAAGAGGAGGGAAGCTGCAAAAATGTTTTTCAGGATGTGTCCCTAGTACGCACAGCTGAACTGTTCACAATTTTGTTTTTGTATTATTTGTTTTCAGTCCCCCGAATCATGATTTTTAGTAACAAACGGGTTTACTGCTGTAATTATTGTAGCCCCCATCTCTGCTAAATCTGTGTAGAGGAGGAGGAAGCAGGGACACACAGGGTTAATCCCGGCAGCCGGACTAGAAAACCAGGTCCTCCTCCCCCTTTTACCTACAAAAAAATTTTGTGTGGAGGGGGTCTCTGCTCGACCTGTTCAAAAGGTGATGAGTCATTAGACCCGACAGCATAAGATAAGGATCAACAGGTCGGTGCTATGAAATTTTAGGCTGATGATCCTATGAACAGGGCTCTCAAAAACAGTAGGGAATTTTAATGAAATATATTGCAAAGCTGCTTTTTTTTTTAAAATTTTTTAATTAAAACCCCTCATTGTAGCGAGAAACCCCTTTTTAAAGTTTTTGTTTTTGTAAAGAAACAAAAAAGCCCCGTATATGTCAAGCATTTTAGAAAGTACACTCTTTTTGAATAATATGGTTTTGCATATAAGGGCATAAAAAAAAATCAGCTCCTTGAAAGGTCTTAATAAAATTAGGTAAATACAACGGATGAACAACATCACAGGACAATTTACACCATGTTCTTATTTATTAAAAAAGATAAACTATTCCAAAATGCAGAAGCAACGTGTGAAAAATTAAGTACACCCTAATTGCTTCCATAGGAATTAAGAGGGTAAGCAGCAGTCAAGTGCTACTAATCAAATGACTTTAATTCTTTTATCTTTAACAGGTATGACCACTTCTACCAAAGCAGAATTTTGCTAGCCTGGAGCATTCAGATGTGTGTTACCACAATGATGAGGAAGAACATCAGAAATAACCTGAAGGAAGCAATTGTGAAAGTGAAACAAATGAAACCATTTAAGACAGTTGACAATCTTACACAGCAAATTTACAAATTTTACAAATGTAAAGTTCTGAAATTGCAATCAGGGGTGAACCTAGATAATTATAGGCCCCATGGCAAATATCTAAATAGGGGGCCTTCTGACCATAAACATCTGTAAATAGAGATGAGTGAGCAGGTTCGAGGTTCTATTCGAACTAGAACTCGAACCCCATTAAAGTCAATGGGAGAAGACGTTCTGGTTAATTTTTATACCTATACAGTTGAGGAGAAGCTATAATTACTATCCATAACAGTAAACTGGAGAGGCTAAAATACTTAATTCTTTTCAATGGCTATCTGAAAAGTTGAGGACAGCTTGCAAGCAGTGCGTAGCTATAGGAGGTGCAGTGGTTGCAGCTGCTACGGGGATCTGTATCCTAAGGGGGCACAAAAGCCCCTTTGACAGATTTGGAGACGGTGTGTTATACAATTACTGAACCCCCAAAACTGCAAAAACTGAACTTTTGGGCACTGAGAATGATTTAGCAAATCTAAACACTCTGTATAATATATATATCTATGTATATGAGATTTAGGTGTTATGTGAGCCGGCAAATGTCATCAAATAACAGCTTCTGGGTGTGGGAAAAATGCAGCCAGCAATACCAAACTCCCTAACTATTGATGTCTATGGAGAGGAAAATGCTATCTAACTAAGAGCAGTCTGTACAGTACAGAGAGTGAGCTGAAAATGGCATTCACAAGACAATACAGTGAAATTTATATATAACATGGTCATGTGATTTTAGCAGCCTATGAGAGCCCTACACCTCAGTGATGACATTTTGACAATTCTCTGTGCTCTGCACTGATTGGATGGCCACCAAAAAGTGCAGAAAGGTGATTGGATGGCCACAAAAGTGCAGAAAGCCGCTGAAAACGAAATTGAAAATCATGTGTAGAACTAGAACTTTACAGTAAAATGTTCGGTTCGAGTTCTAAAAATTTAAGAAGTTCTACTAGATCTTAACTTTTCTAGAATGGTTCGATCAACACTATCTGTAAAAAATAGTCAAGCAGTTACCATGTAATGCCAGTATAGAAGGAGAAAATATCTCAACATACATATTATCTTTATATTGTTCCTGAATGTAAACCATCACACCAAGACCAAAATAGTAGTATTTCCACCAAATAAGGATCGAAACGTTGCTGCCAGAATATAATCACATATTACCACCACAAAGTGAATGGTATCTACCATATAGTGGTATATACCAGTTCTAGACAGGCGCTCTGAAGTTCGTATAAGTGTTTCTAGTAAAATTACATCCAGTGACTCACAGATGTATTCAGGGTTACAAATCAGGATCCAGCTTCTCTTCAGTTCCTTTGGATCGGCTGCTATTTTAACAGCCCATATCAGAGAAGTTAACTATCTAAGTAGTTAATGTAAGGATACCTGTTGTATGGTAGTGGAGGGATTAATGTTAGTATCACTGGTGGTCTAGGAAAGGATCTCTGGTCAAGGCTTTCAAAAGTGTTAATGCTACATAACTGGGGTCTTGTGGTTATTCCCCTCCTAGGCCTTGAGCTTCGGTCAAGCAGTAACTTTCTATTTCTTCCCTGCACTTATCATAGACAAGAGTGTATAGAGGATAAAGAGAACTATAAACCTGTAATTATATGGCTGTACAGTCCTCTGTCAATGATATTGCAGAGTGACTCAGTCTTTGGACCCGTCTGGCTTAGAGATTTGGTCATAAGTGTGACCACTGTGAACCCTAAAACTATGCCACTGGTCACTGACTATATGTTGATAGTCAGGGACAGAGCTCCATCCCTGCCAGGGCCGTTCCTAGGGGCGGGCAGGGCGGGCGATCGCCCGGGGCGCCGAGGCTCCGCTCACCCGCGGGGGGCGCCGCGACCGCCCGCCCCTAGGAACGGCCCTGACTCTGCGCGACTGTTTTATAAAAGGATCGTTCCCGTCCTGCCTTCCCCCCTGTATGTATCGGCGCTCACTGAGCGCCGATACATACACAGGGGCGCACGGCTTTCACCGCGCCCCCTGCACGCTCATCTCCTTGGTGGCACTCGCCGCCGCGGAGACCCCGGGGAGCTGGGAATGGGGGTAAGCAGCGTGATGACCACCGGCTAACCGCCAGCCCCCCGGCTGAGCAGCTCCGGGACCGGGACGAGCGGGACTGGGGTGAGTAATTTTTTTTTTATTTTAAATTAGTACAGGGGGCATCACGGGCTAAGGGGGGACACGGGCACAAGGGGGACATCACGGCCTAAAAGGGGGGCATCAGGGGCTAGAAGGGGGCACACGGCTAAAAAGGGGGGGCCCCACTCTACAAGGGGGGCACAGGCTACATGGGGGCTCACGGCAAAAGGGGGGCCCCCACTGGCTAAAGGGGGGAGACAGGGTAAGGGGGCACACGGGCAACAAGGGGGGCACACTGGAAAAGGGGGGCTCATGGCTACAAGGGGGGCACACCTACAAGGGGGGCATCACTGGCTACAAGGAAAAAGGGCCACTGGCACAAGGGGGCCCCACTGGTACAAGGGGCACAATGGCTACAATGCGGGCATCAAAGGATACAAGGGGGGCACACTGGCTAAAAGGGGGGCATCATGACTACAAGGGGGGCACATGGCTACAAGGGGCCATCCGGCTACAAGGGGGGCATCACGGGCACAAGGGGGGGGCACACGGCTACAAGGGGGGGCACACTGGCTACAAGGGGGGCATAAAACTGGCACAAGGGGGGCACCGGTAAAAGGGGGGGCATCAAGGCTTAAAGGGGGCACCACTGGCTAAAAGGGGGGGCACCCTGGCAAAAAAAGGGGGGCGTCACTGCACAAGGGGGGGCACACGGGCTACAAGGGGGGCTCACTGGTACAAGGGGGGGCCATGGCTAAAAGGGGGGCTCACTGGCTACAAGGGGGGACACGGCTAAAAGGGGGGGCACACGGCTCAATGGGGGCACCGGGCAAAAGGGGGGGGCATCACGGTACAAGGGGGGCATCATGGCTCAAGGAGGGCACAGGTAAAAGGGGGAAACATGTCAATGGGGCATCATGGCTCCAAAGGGGGGCATCACTGGCTAAAAGGGGGGGATCAGGGCAAACAAAGGGGGCACAGTGAAAACAATGGGGCATCACGGTCAAGGGGAGACACGGGCTACAAGGGGGGCATCACTGGCTACGGGGGGGGCACACGGTACAAGGGGGGCATCACTGGCTACAAGGGGGCCAAAACTGGCTACAGGGGCACGGTGGCTACAAGGGGATCCGGTCAAGGCTTGAAACACTGGCTACAAAGGGGCGGTATCCCTCTACCTGAGCTGGTCAACAACTTCTTGCCTACAAGGGTGTGAGAGATCTAAAACCTGTACAATGTGGGCATCCACTGTCAAGTATTGCAGAGTGACTCAGTCTTCTGACACGTCTGGCTTAGAGATTTGTCATAAGTGTACCAGTGGAACCTAAAACTATGCCTGGCACTGACTATAGTGATAGTCGGGACAGAGCTCCACCTGCACAGGGGCCAGTCCTAGGCGGAGGGCGGGACATCGCCGGGCCGAGCTGCGCTCACACCGGGGGGCTGCCTGGCATCCGCCCGCCTAGACGGCCGGACCTGCGCACTGTTTTAAAAGAGGATCGTTCCGTCCTGGCTTCCCCTTATGTACGGCGCTCACTGAGCGATACATACACGGGGCCCGGCTTCACCGCCCCCCTCGACGCCGATCCCTCGTGGCAGCTCTGCGCCGCAAATCTGGGAGTGGTATCAGGTAAGCACCGTGATGACGCACGCTGCTTACACCCTCAGCAGCTCCCACTGCTGAACGCTCCGGCCGGGACGCGCGACAGGTGAGTAATTTTTGTTATTTTAGAATAGCTACAGGGCCATCACTGGCTACAAGGGCATCACTGGCTACAAGGGGGCATCACTGGCTACAAAGGGGCACCACTGGCTACAAGGGGGCATTCAGGCTACAAGGTGGGCACACTGGCTACAATGGGGGCACACTGACTACAAGGGGGGCACACTGGCTACGGGGGGGCTCACTGGCTACAAGGGGGGCATCACTGGCTACAAGGGGGCACACTGGCTACAAGGGAGCATCACTGGCTACAAGGGAGGGGGGCATCCTGGCTACAAGGGGGGCACACTGGCTACAAGGGTGGCATCACTGGCTACAAAGGGTGCCGCACTGGCTACAAGGGGGGCATCACTGGCTACAAGGGGGCACACTGGCTACACAGGGGCACATGGCTACAAGGGGGCAACCTGGCTACAAGGGGGGCTCACTGGCTACAATGGGGGCATCACTGGCTACAAGGGGGGCACACTGGCTACAAGGGGGCATCACTGGCTACAATGGGGGCATCACTGGCTACAAGGGGGGCATCACTGGCTACAGGGGGCATCACTGGCTACAGGGGCATCTACTGATAACAGGGGGCATCTACTGGCTACAGGGGGAAGCAACTGGCTACAGGGGGCATCAACGGCATCAACTGGCTACGGGGGCATCAACTGGCTACGGGGGCATCAACTGGCTACAGGGGGCATCAATGCTACAGTGGGCCTACTGCTTATGGGGGGCATCACTGGCTATCAGGGGGGCATCATAGGCTACAGGGGCTCACTGCTCAGGGGCATATACTGGCTACAGGGGCATCTACTGATAACAGGGGGCATCTACTGGCTACAGGGGGCATCAACTGGCTACATGGGGCATCAACGGCATCAACTGGCTACGGGGGCATCAACTGGCTACAGGGGGGCATCTACTAGCTTATTGGGGGCATCACTGGCTACAGGGGCTACTACCTGGCTATAGGGGGCTACTACATGGCTACAGGGGCCATTACATGGCTACCATATGAGGTGCTATAGATGGGGAGTTTGTGTAGAGATAGGAATTGGTTGGGAAGTGCTGATAAAGGGAGGAGTCTAAAGATATTTGTTTTGTAAATTTTACAGTGAAGAGTCGGGAGTAATCGTCATGGCGACTGGGACAGATGAAGAAGAAGAAGAGAAAGAGAACAACTCTTCAGAGACGTCTCCTTTGAGTCTCTAGATATGACTTTACTGTAATCCTTTATATGTCTGCAGAGCCTGTGTACAGCAGGTATCCATCATTGTATGGTCACTGTACGCCGGTAATATTTGATTGAAGTATAATGGTTTGTATTCAGTAATGGTTAGTTTGTAGTATTCAGTCACTATGTCGTGGTGATATGTGGTCACGGTGTTGCTGTATTTGGTCACTATGTGGTGATATGTGGTCATGGTGTGGTGGTATTATTCGGTCACTTTGTGCTGGTGATATGTGGTCTGTGTTTCATTATGGCACATTATGTTACAAGGGGGGAGAAGTGGGTGGGGGAATTTCTTCACCTCGCCCTGAGTGAAATTTAGCCTAGGAACGGCCCTGATCCCTGCCTCTCACAAAAAAACATAAAACACTCTGAGCTCAGGCTCTTCTAAGGTTGCGGCCCCATATCAATTGCTATGGTGCTTACACAGTTTACATATCTCCCCTAGCATGCTGCATGCGAGTACCTGAATATTTTGACAATAAAACAACTGATGAGGAAGGTGCTATTGTTACTCACTAAGTTAAGATGTTTTTGAAGACGGTTGTAAACAAGTACTATATTACGTTGTTGAAGCCAATAGCCCTGGGAGTGCTGCTAAATGTAGCCGCTGTGTGCATAGTGCTAACACTAGACATAAGGACAAGGGATCTCTTCCTTCCATTTGTAAACTGGGCATACACACAGGAAGTTTGTTATCTACCTCCTTCTAGTGCCATACAGCAAAGAGTAAAGTGCACTGGAATCAGCTGGCCATATCCTGTATCCCCATATGTCTGTGCCTGAAAGTCTGTGGTGGCATCTGGAGCAGAGAGAAGCATGGAAACAGGAAGCGGTAAGTATGCAGGAAAGACTTGCAAGCTCTTCTAGGAAAACTTTCTGCTTTCTGGGAGACTCTCAGACATTCCAAAATAGTTATCAAGCATGCTGTTAACTTATTGATCATTTCACTGCCATGGAAGAATGAAATACTTGTCTTACAGTAGCTCACTGTGACTAGGGTGTAGATTTTATTATCATGTTTTAGTTATAGTTTTCAAATGATACCTATTCATTATTCCAGGTGCTAAATACAAAGCATTTCAATTGTTCAAATGTGGGATAGTGGAACAGCTGCATTGTATTTACTCAGTAAAATCATATGTGTGACCTATTATCGCAAAGTATTCTGTTGCATTCTGGTGTTTGGCCACAAGATGCCACTGTCTCTGGAGACTGGTGTAAGCAAATGAGACATGTGACTGAAAACATGTGGCAGTGGCCATTTTGGAAGGAGCAAGAAAAAAAGACAAAGAGAAGGGCAGGAGGGGGAAAAATGCTGGTGAAGATTTTTTTGACTTTTCCTGCTCTGTTTGGGCTCAAAAGTGTTTAGAACCCCCAAGAGAGGGAGTTTTAACTTTGCGCATTGAAGCCCGTTGTTTCCCGAGAAAAGCCCCCCTGAAGGAAAAACACTTGGGGCAGAACTGAGGGGGAGCGATACATCTTGGATTTTTCAGCTTTAACACAGGGGCCCCTCCCCCTTATAGGCCCGCAACTGCCGGCCATTCGGAAAAAGGTATAACCCCCGGGCAAAGAAAGCTTGCAAAACCCCAAACCAAAACCCAAGGGCTTTTGTTCAGGGCCGTTTTTCTAATTTTGGACAGAATTTTGGTTTTAGGGCCCTAAAATGTTTTTCCAGCTTTTGCCCCCTTTATTCCGGGCATTGGGGTTGGGGGGGTTTCTATAGGGACTGTTTTTTATTAACCGGGTTTGCAGTAGAGGATCTGTTTTTTTAAAAGTCTGGGGAAAAGCGGGGAAGCGGTTTTAAATTGTAAGCTTCTTTAAAGGGGCCCACCGCCCCCGGCGGGGGCCCCCTTTTGAAAATGCAAACCCCACACAATTGTTTCCCGTCCTTGTATGGTATTTAAAAAAAGGGAGGGTGTTCGGGCCTTATCTTTAAGGCCCCCTTTAGTAGGGGAAAAATTATCGTGCATCCAAAACACCCTCCCCGGGGGCGCGCGTGGTGGGACAGGGGGCCCTTTGGGTTTCTAATTTTTGTACAAAGTGTGGCTTTGGGGGATTTGGTTTCACAAATGCTTTTCCTTGAAAAGTTTAAAAAAACTATTGGTTTTTTGAACTGGTGTTTAAATTCTTTTCTTTGTCCCTAAATTCGCGTAGTCTGGGAATTCCCCCAACCTCGGTGCCCGACTTTCAAAAAATTTTGGGGAAAAAAATTGCTTTCCCCATTTAAACCCTTTCCCCTAGGTTAGCTTTTCCCGTTCTCTTTCCCTTTTGTTAACAGGTCGGGTTTTTTTTACCCGTCCCCAAGTCCCCCTAGGATACCCGGGAAAAACCCGTTATTTTTTGATCCAAAATTTTTTTCTTACCTCTTATTTCCTTGTTAGGGGGGTTTCCCCATCCATGGAAAGGAATTTATTTTAAAAATTTTTGTTGTGGGGCCCCCCCGGGCCCCTTCATTTGAGAGCGTACCTTTAATTTTTTCAATATAAAAAAAAATTTTCAAATGAACCTCAAAAAAAATAAAATAAAAACTTAAAAAAAATTTGTTTATATAACCTGCCCGAAAGGGGTTTTAGAACACATTTTTTAAAGTAAAAAAAAAAATTTTATATATATAAAATATAATTTTAAAAAATTTTTAACTCTATAACATCTATGGTGTTTCTTTGGGCAATTTTTACCCATAAACTAAATAATTTTTTGAAAAAAAAAAACTGATTTTTTTTTTATATAGAACCCTTTAAATTTTAAAAAAAAAATGAAAAAATTTTATTAACATTAAACCAAAAATAAAAAAAAAAGTAAACTTTTCTAGGTCAAACAAAACAACAAAAACAATCAAGCAAAACAAATCAACAGAAATCAAATTTAAAAGTTTTTAAAATGCATTAGTATTTATATGGGCATGTGGGCCAAAAAAATGACACTTTTTTTCGTGTTCTTTGCAGAGGGGATTTTTTGCAAAGGGGAAGCACAAAAGTTTTGTCTTTCTGTCCTTTTTGCTAAAGGGGCAGAAAACCTTGACAAACCCCTTTCTTTAGAATCAGGTGGTAAAAAGTTTTGGGTTGTTTTGGGTGTTTGTGGTTGATGTTTAGGCAGGGCGGTTGAGGAGGATTTCTCTTTTTGTTGCTGTGGGTGTGGGCGAAGCAATTTTTTGACCCCTGGAAAATTGTCCCGGGCCAAGGCTGCAAACGGCTGGGTTTTCCTGGGGACCCCCTTTTTTCCCCTTTGGTCAATTTTGCGCCTTTACAAGGGGTCTTCCCTAGTTCCTCAAGAAACATCCCCGCTTGGGTTTTTTTTCTTTGAATTTTCCAACCTTGAAAAATGTGGGGGCCCCAACACAAATGCATTGTATGCTGACAAAATTTAAGGATGTTGGAAAATACAACCATTGGGCCCTCTCCTATCCCTTCGCTGGAAGTGTAAAGGGGGCAGTCCGCTTTTCCAGGATGATTCTGGCTTTGTCACTTCCCCGATGCACAGCTGCATCTTTGTGAAGGGGGTGGACATCTGGGAAACCAACCTTCCGTCGTTTTTTTTTGGGGCAGTAAAGAAACCCGCATGGTGGTTTTTTGTAAAAAAAAAACTTTTAGGGAAAATTGGGGCCCCGTCCTCTTTTCCCGCAACAATTACCGGGGGGCAGCCTAGGTTTGGTTTTTTTTTTTTTAAATGTGCCCAACCATGGTGGGTTTTTCCCCCTGAAATTTTTTGGGCCAAGGCATAGTGGGGAAAAAAAATTTTTTTACAAGTAATGTTTTTGACCCGCAGTCCCCCGTAGTCATATCGAGGGCTACACGTTTTCCCTTTGGGTTTTTTTTATGGATGGCCCCCTTGCCCGACTTGCCTTTGTAAATCTGAAGATTCCATGCATAGCTAGGTTTTTTTTTCACAGGGGTGCCCAGATTTTTAAGGGCCCTATTTGCCTGGCTAAAATGGGATGTATTGCCAGAAGGGGGATTTTCCCGCGGAAAAAGAAAAAATTTTGTCCCACCCCCTCCCCCCCCTTTGGCCCCCGGGTTTTAAAATCAGTGGAAGGAGGGTGCCCCCATTTCTCCCAAACATTTCCCCGATGGGGGCAAGTTTGTCCCGATTTTGTTTTGGGGTCCCTGTTGTCAAATCGAGGACTCTTGATATCAATTTTTAAACTTTTTTAAGT
Source organism: Phyllomedusa bahiana (assembly GCA_025379985.1). NCBI lineage: Eukaryota > Metazoa > Chordata > Amphibia > Anura > Hylidae > Phyllomedusa > Phyllomedusa bahiana. The sequence goes on from JAODAL010007094.1 coordinate 24,267, forward strand.
GACATTGTTGCCGGAAAATATTCCTGCCTGTCGTTTTCGTCCCGAAAACTATCATGGCCTCATTGCAGGATTTTTTTACACTCCACAAGGAAAAAAAACCCCAGTGGGAAGGGATGGGAGGTCATCTCGGGAAAGGGGGAAGGGGTTTAATTCCAAAATGTTGCCGTGGACTTTTTTTTTCCCTTTAAAAGGGTTTTTCATAGCAATTTAAAGACTTTTTTTTAAATTTAAAAAAGGGAAAAAACAGATCAAACATTCTTGATGTCACTTACTCTTGTCAAAAAGCAAACCTTGGGGATCCCCGGGTTTCTGATTTACTGAGCTCCAAAAAAACTTTCCAAATTTTGGATTTGAAACTTTTAGCGGAGCAAACTTCAGCAAACCCGGGAAACCCCCTCATCAGACTGACAAAAAATGTCCCGTGTCTTCCGGTTTGATACTCCAACAACATCTTTTCCCCCTCCCCAAAAACCCGGTTTCATCCCGTAAACAGTTTTCTGCTGTTTGTCCCTTGTTTATTAACATCCAAATATAATCCAGAATTTGGCTTTCATCTAATCTTCTTTCCCCATTGTTTCATGATGTAAACTAAGATGTATACTCTGGGAAAGTAAACCAAATGTAAACTATTTGGGCCAAAACAAGCCTGGACATGCCCTAACTCAAGTTGTTGGAGGTAGAGCTGCTGGGGGGCTTTGGTTTATATTGTTTTTAGTTCAGTTTTGGACTTATTATTTTTTATTTATCTTATATTAGCCCGGGGTCAAAATTGCCCCCAACAACACAAATTTTAAATTTTAATAGGCATTTACAATTTAGTAAAAATTTCCCTGAAAAAGTCAAAAATCTGATGAAAAACAAAGTATAAAAAATTTTGTATGCATTTAAAACCTAAAACTGGTCGGTCACGTCCCTAACACTAGAGGAAGGTTAAACATCTGACAGCCTCTAGTGATCCCATGGGGGAGTTCAGGGACATTTCTTCATGTTATAACCCCTCTTTCCAATCAGGAAATATACATGACCTCTCATTGTGATATTTGAGGGGAGGGAGGGTCTAATAAATAGCAGTCTAATAAAGGAGAGAGAAAATGTGTAGTTACAGGTGTAACACTGGGGAACAAAAAAAGGCCCAAGGGCCGGGCGAAGTCATCCCATTTGTCTGCTCTCATTTTATGGAATAAAATTAAAATGAAAAAGGATTTGTGGGTGTCGCAAAACCTTTTTTTCTATTGGACTGTTACAAAAAAAATTGATGGTTTGGGTCCAGAGATATTAGTATCATTAAAAAAGGGGCCCGTGACATTTCCCCACTGAAGTTTTAAAACAAATCTTGTGTTCTCTTAAAAAAGAAAATTTTGAAACTGTCTCTGAAACTGTCAGTTGGGGTTTTTCCGATTTGAGGGGGGTCCTGCCAGTTGACTTGTCCGATCAGTTCTGACACACCTTTGTAAAAAACAGAGACGACAACACCCATCTGACAGATTCAGTAATACATTTCTAAAAGGAATAACAGTGGAATAGAACACACATAGGTAAAAAAAAAAGAACCTAAAATTGTTTTTAAAATGGAACCAAGGATTACTAAAACAAGACATACGGAAATTCACAGGTCCTCTTTAATTCTGGCAAATGTTAACATTTTCATGATTGCAAAGAAAAAAGTAATGTAAAAAATTTTCCATCTAGAAATTTTTTTTTCAGAGGGTTGTGATTCAGGCTCATGAACCACAGCCATGAGATTAAAATTGCTCTACACTTTGATACAAAATTGCATGAGGGCCTCCATGAACATAACAGGTTGCGTGACATTTTCACAATACTCCAGGGTATCTACTTTCAGAAAATATAAGAGTTTGTGCTAAAACATGATTTTTTTAATTCTATAATTCATATTTTGTTTGAGAACTGCTGAGGATTCATTTATTATGTTATACCAAATGCGCCTGCTATTTTTCTTAAATGATTTGCTGGTTTAAGATATAATGTGCAGGTGTGCTCGCCGTTAAGTTCCTTTGATAGCAAGCAATCATGTTTAACGTCAAAGTTTAGCTCCTTGATAAAAATACCACTCCATTTACCAATGCTTTAAACAAGGCTGTGTCGTCAATTTTTTCTTTTATATTATATGTTTTATGTAACATTTATTTTCTGATTACTTTTAAAATTTTTATTTTATTAATTAATGTAACAGATTAACTTCTTTGGGAACTGTCAAGACTGACAGCACTTTGGCTTAGTGTCTGTGCACAACGGTGAACAGAACTGCTGTCAGGCATACATGGTGACATGTATGAATGGGGCTGATAGACCTGTTCTATAGAAGCATGAACAGTCGTATACCAAAACCTGGAGCATTTTACACCAAATACAACACTTTTGAATACAGCAAGAATACCCTAAAGTTTGGCACAAAACTGTTTTACAAATCCATAGCATGGCTGAGACAAATTTTGCCACATAACACTCATGCATGTCGCTCACAGTGTGTATAAGAGATATAGGCATACATGCCAACGCTCCCATTTTTGGTGGGGGGGTCCCGCTGTTTGGGGTCCCCCCCGCCCTCCCGGGGGAGTTGGCATTCCTCCCGCCGCCAACAGGCGGCGGGGGTCCTTTAAATGACCGTGGCGCCGGAGTAGCGCTGGTGCCCACTACTATCTCCTGCTTTTTCATTTTCAAAAGTTGGCAACTATGGATATAGGATGTCTCTTGTCCTATCTCTCATAATGTGGATCTGCAAGCTGTGTATTAGGCATGCTCCAAGTATGTGCAGTTCACAGCTGTGGCTTAGGGTGGCACCATCGTCTTGAAGACAGGAAATGACTGCCTTGGAGTGAGCTTTAAGGTTTGTTCACAAAACACTTTTAGACCCTTATTTTGGGGCACATTTTGTGCCAAAATATGTCCCAAAATAAGCTTCAAACAATGTTCAAACACACCTTTCATTGAGTCCATTGTAAAATCATTCATACAACGTGGATTTTATAAGCGGATTTACCAGGGGCGTTGCTAGGGTCCCAAAAAATCCGGGGGCCGGGCCTTTGTGTTAAGTCTTGTTCAGTACGGCTGGGTTCACACAGCAATTTTCACACCACATTGTGAACTGTGGCATGTATTTTTATAGAGAAAAAACTTATGCACCTGTCACTAATTTTCTGCATATTCCACATACTGTAGATCCTGTCCATCACCTCAGCAGTCACTGTGTAATGAAAATCAGCACTGACAAATCTGCATATTCAAAAGCGCTCACCAATGTTTGACAGTGTAGCATCTTATAAATAACAGTCACCAAGAAACACACCTATACATGGAGCAAATATACCATATGAATTATAGTTACAAAAAAAAAAAACTCCTACAATACCAAAACCCAAAACTATTACTACTTAAGGTTTAAAAAATACTGCCAGAACCTGACCAAACGCAACCACCACATGTGACTATCAGTTGTACACAGTCTCTGAAAACATATACAGTATTAACAGTATTACAGGGACCATATAGTGGTAGAAACTAGTTGTATGTAGGCTCTGCAGAAATAGAAGTGATTACACTGAAGATACATTTAATGACTTACAGGAAACATCGTTCACTTTCCCTTCCCTTCTCTTCTCCATCCGGCCCAGACCGCCATGATGACTTCTCCCGACCATGACTCGTCTCTGCAGAATTTGCCACACAAATATTTCAGCATCCTCACTTTTACAGCACATATATACCTACCTATCTACTGGGGATATGATAGAAAAGCCAGGTGTCTGCTGTGGGTGATGGGGAGTCACCCATCATTCCTTTATAAGCCCTCATTAGGTAGGTTGTAGACCCCCTCCTAGTAGGTAGGTATATAGGTCTCCTCAGTAGGTAGATATATAGATTATATGTCATCCAGTATGTAGGTATAAAGGTTATATGTTCCCCAGTAGGTAGATATACAGATAATAGGGTTCCTCAGTATATAGATAGGTAATAGGGTCCCCCAGTATATAGATAGGTAGTAGGGCCCCAAATATATAGCTAGGTAATAAGGCCCCTAGTGTTTAGATAGGTAATAGGGCCCCCAGTATATATAGATAGGTAATAGGGTCCCCAGTATATCTAGATAGATAATAGGGCCCCAAGATCATATACGTAGGTAACAGGGCCACCAGTACATATAGATAGGTAATAGGGCCCCTGGTACATATAGGTAGGTAATAGGGCCACCAGTGCATATAGGTAGTTAATAAGACCCTTAGTACATATAGGTAGGTAACGGGGAACACTGTATATGTAGACAGGTAATAGGGCCTGGTACTTGTAGTTCCAAAGCAGTAGATAGTGCTTTACTAGATATTTTTCAAGACCTCAAACATATCTAGTGTGGTATGCTGGTACTTGTAGTTCCACAGCAGCAACTGTGGAATTACAAGTACAAGAATGCCTGCCACACCAGTCATTCTGAAAGATAAGACACTGTATGTGCAGCAAAACATATTAAGTTAGAGGGGCGGCAAACTCGGGGAGAACTCTGGGAGGCAAAAGCTCTAGCTATGCCTCTGGGTTTACTGAGCAGGTGCAGTACATTAATTAAACAGTAAGGGCCACATGTATGAAAACTGTCTAGGTCTAAAGCTCCCTTTGTTACCCATATCAACCAATAAGAGCTCCCCTTTCATTTCATATAGTGCTCTGGAAAAATGAAAAGGGCGCTCTGATTGGTTGCTGTGGGCAACAAAGTGAATTTTAGACCTAGAAAGTTTTCATACATGTGGCCCTAAGTGCAAGCAAGTTGCTGAGGAAGTTTTGTGAGATGGGGAAAAGGATGAATAATAGAGAGGAAACAATATATAACATAAAGGGAACAATATATTATCATACTTGCACCTTTGGAAAGTAGCCTTCAGAATTTAGAGGTGAGGCATGCATAGCTCTTCATCCTCATAGCTGCATAAACCTCACCCCTTTATACAAACCACACCTCTTTGGAGGCTACGCTTGCTCCACACAACTGTACAACTGGTATAGAATAAAGCTAATTAAGGGGCTTGGCATCACTCCGCTTTCCTACATGTTGACCATTCATTGAGCAGCGCACCTACATGTTGAATAGCCTGCTAAGCATCCAGAAGAGCTGGGAGATACCGCCAAACTGTTCCAGAACTTTACACTTCACCAAACTGTTCCTGAACATTACACTTCTATCAATATTACCAGCCTACCATGACCATAATATGGTAGATGCCAGTGAACACAGGCTCTGCAAACTATATATTACCACCATACAGTATTCATGTAGTGGTAGATGCCAGTTGTACACAATCTATGCAGACTGTATATTGCCACCATACAATGACCATACCAGTGAACACAGGCTCTGCAGACTGTTTATTATGTCTGTACAGTAACCATGAAGTAGTAAACAGTTCCAAGAATGGTACAGCTCACCATAAGGATGCACGGCAGGAAGGCAGCAGCAGGAATGTAGTTGAGAAAGAAGCTGGTATCCACTTGAAATGTTGGAAAAATAAAATCCACTTTTATTCCAAAACGGTTAAAGACAGGCACTGAGCATATAAATAGTAAAGAGCAATGAGTGCATGGCAGTGAAAAAGGGAGAAGGAGTCTCGCCTAAGCATTTCGAACAGAAGTGTTCTTGCTCATATAGTCTTAGAACCAGTTGTGCATAGGTTCTACAGACTGTATATTACCACCATATAGTGACCTTAACAGTTCTACACAGGCTTTACAGACATATAAGTGATTACAGTGCAATTACATCTAGCGACTCAGAGGAGTTTTTCCTTTCAGTTTTCTTCTCCATCCTGTCCAGACCGCCAACATGACTTCTCTCTCCCATGAATCATCCTTGCAGAATTTACCACACAAACATCTTAGAATTCAATCCTATCCAGCACTTCCCTACCAATTCCCACCTCCATACAAACTCCCAATGGGGTGATAGGTGGGGGAAGAGGATGGAGGTTGTGGGGTGATAGGTGGGGGTTGTATTTTGTGTTGGCATTAAGATTCATAACACAATGATGGGAGGGGGGGCATAGCTTGCAGGCACTATCTTCTTGGGTGGAAGAACAGAGCATCATCCCCCTGGAGACTGAGCTGCAGCTGTGGGCTGTAAGCCCCAGAATCATTTTGTAAAACTTGAATTCCATACCCTGCATCCCTAGAAGATAAGTTGCACACATGACCTTCAGGGGGTGCAGAGGACACAGCTTAATACTGCCATGTTTTTTACAGAGTTTCTATTTTTATACAGGTTTCTCCTTTGTACTCTATCAGACTCAATGGACCAGCATTGGATCCATTTTGTTAATAAAATGGTCAATGAGGGCTAATGTCAGGAAATGTTTATTTAAATAAAATGTTTTTTCTTGTGTTATTGTCTTTTTAACCATTTTTTTCCAGTGTTAATAATAGAGGTGTCTGACAGACACCACTAGCGGTACTACATAGTGTCAGCCAGCTGTGGTTTTTTTTTTCACTCCCAAGGCTGACACCCATATCACTATTACCCCAGTAGTTAATGCATCAGGGGCAATGAAAAGCTCTGGGTTACCATCAAAAGTGGGACTTCTAATGTGATAGTCTGCTTCGGGGGTGGCTGTGTGCTGGCATGTTTAGAGTGGGATGACACGAATATCCATGGATCTTCCCATCTTGATAGTATTAGCCTACAGCTGCTGGTTTTACCTTGGCTGGTTATGAAATATGTGGGGAACCCCACACTGTTTTTAATTATTTATTTATTGACAGTGGATGCCTAAGGCCATGTTCACACGGCTTAATTGCGGGACGTAATTACGCCCCGCAATTACGCCGTTTGTGAGGGGCGGGGTGGGAGCGGGGGATTAAGCAGGGGGCCGGCACTTCGCCGGCCCATTGACTATCACTGCTGGGCGCGTATAACCCCGCTAAGAAAGTGACAGGTGAATTATCGCCCCGCCCGGCGGATTCGCTGGGCGAGGAGAGGAGACGTAATCCATTGTTCTCTATGAGAACTGTGAATTACCGTAATGAATGGGCCGTTTTCGGCCCGTAATTGGCGCACTTCGGCGCGTAATTACGGACCGAAATACAGCCCATTTTAAGCCGTGTGAACATGGCCTTAGTCTAGATTTTCAATAAGTGAATGAATAAATAAATAATATGAAGTGGGGTCCCCCCTCTTTTTCTATAACCAGCCAAGGTAAAACCAACAGCTGCCACCTGATATTATCAGGATGGGAAGGTCCATGTACAGTGCCTTGCGAAAGTATTTGTCCCCCTTCAACTTTTCAACCTTTTGCCACATTTCAGGCTTCAAACACAAAGATATAAAAGTTTAATTTTTTTGCGAAGAATCAACAACAAGTGGGACACAATTATGAAGTGGAACGAAATTTATTGGATATTTTAAACTTTAGTAAAAAAAAGTGGGGCATGCAATATTATTAATTGATGGGAAGATGGATGGAGCCAAATACAGGACCATTCTGGAAGAAAACCTGTTGGAGTCTGCAAAAGACCTGAGACTGGGACAGAGATTTATCTTCCAAGAAGACGATGATCCCGAACATAAAGCAAAATCTACAATGGAAGGTTCACAAATAAACGTATCCAGGTGTTAGAATGGCCAAGTCAAAGTCCAGACCTGAATCCAATCGAGAATCTGTAGAAAGAGCTGAAAACTGCTGTTCACAAACGCTCTCCATCCAACCTCACTGAGCTCGAGCTGTTTCCCAAGAAAGAATGGGCAAGAACTTCAGTCTCTCGATGTGCAATACTGATAGAAGCATACCCGAAGCGACTTGCAGCAAAAGGTGGCGCTACAAAGTATTAGCTTAAGGGGGCCGAATAATTTTGCACGTCCCACTATTCAGTTTTTTATTTTTTACAAAAGTTTAAAATATCCAATAAATTTCGTTCCACTTCACAATTGTTTCCCACTTATTGTTGATTCTTCACAAAAAAAAATAAAATGTTATATCTTTATATTTGAAGCCTGAAATGTGGCAAAAGGATGAAAAATTCAAGGGGGCCGAATACTTTCGCAAGGCACTGTATATTGGTCACTTCCCATTCAAAAAATACCAGACCACAGCCATCCCAGAAGTAGGCCATCACAATACAGACTCTGCTTCTGATGGTTACCCAGCTCTTACCATTACCCCTGGTGTGGTGGATACCGATGTTATAGTGAGAGGAGATAAGTGTCTGTCCTATGGTAACAAAAACATCCTCTGGCTGACATGAATCCCCAGCAATAGTAGTAGAAAGAAAAGCTGGATGCCAATTGTAGGGGATGTGGCATCACCCATCTACTCTGAATGCTGAATAGGCTATCCAGTATGTTAGAAAGATGGGGCATCATCCAGCTTTTCTGCGTGCTGGATAGTTTTAGAAAAACTAAGTGTCACCTATGGGGGTGGGCATCACCTAGCTTTTCTTAGATAGGAAAACTGTGTGCCCATTACTCTCCTCCACCTCTATACTCCACTCTCTACCTTCCCACCCTCACTCTGACCCCCCCCCCACTCTAAGCCCCCTCTCACCTCCACTCTAAACTCCTACCTTACCTCCACCCGACCTTAACAACCCTCTCTCATTCGTTAGAATTATCTAATCCCCTCTCCCTCACCCTTCACTCTAAAAAAACCTCTCCCACACCCCACTTTAACTCCCTTCTTTAAACCCTACTCCGAACCCACCTCCCCTATTCTAACCCCCAAACCCACTCTAAACCGCCTCCCTCACCTCACCAACAACCCTCTGCAGCCAGCCATCTGTAGAACAGTCAGTGCACTGATGGGGAGAGGGAGCAGAGCGTTACAGCTCTGCCCTCTCTTCCCTGTAATGCACTGGGGGTGCTTATCTGACAAAATCTGGCATCAGATGCTGTCAGAAGAACGGAGCAACGTGGGGGAAGCTGGAGTTTGATGTGCCCTGCTCCGTTCACTGCTGCAGATCTTTGCTGCCACTACCACCAGTGATGAAAGCAGCTGCAGCCTCTGTCACCAATGATTGGAGCAGCTGCATATGAACCCTTCCCACACAAGTCGGACGGTGGCAGCAGTGGCTGTGATGCAAGTGTAAAAGAAAAAAAAAAAGTTATAAATCACAATGTTGTCTCCCCAGCATTCAGTGGGCAGCTTCTCATGACACTGGCCTTGTATTTAGAACCTCCAGCAGCTTGCTGGCTGTGGTAGGGTTGCCACCTCTCCCAGGAGTGCAGATGTTTCCCCTATTTGCGGGAGTCTCGCTCACGATCCAGGAGGGTGGTCAAGTATGTGTATAACAGAGGGGGAATTATCTATAGGAGAGAGATAATTTTATATATTATATTATACTATATGTATTATATATATATATATAATATATAAATATATATATATTATATATAAATATATATATATATAAATATATAATATATATAATAATATAATATATATATAACAAAGGGAGAATGAACTTAACAGAGGAGAAAACAATCTATAACAGAGGGGGAAAGATGTACAACTGAGCGGGAATGATCTATAATAGATGGGGAACAATCTATAACAGAGGGGGGAACGATCTATAGCAGAGGGGGAAATGATCTATAACAGAGGGGGAACGATCTACAACAGAAGGGGAACGATCTACAAAAGAGGGGGGAAGATCTATAACAGGGGGTAACAATCTATAACAGGAGAACGAGATATAACAGAGGAGGAATGAGATATAATGAAGGAAGAATGATCTATAAGAGGAGGGAAATGAGATGTAACAGAGGAGAAAAGGTATATAAGACAGGAGGACCTAAGGAGAAACTATGTAAAAGACAGGCGGAACTAACAATGTAGAAGACAGGAGGAGCTGCATATAAAACAGCAACAAACATGTAGAAGACAGGAGGAGGTATGTACAAGACTGGAGGAATGATATAGAAGAGAAAGGATGTATAACAGAGAGGAAGGATGTGTAACATCTATAAGATAGGTGAAACTAAGAAGGAACTACTGTATGTATACAGTAAAATGGGGTAAGCTATGTATAGTACAGGAAGGATGAGGTATAAGAGAAGGGGAAAGATGTATAATGCTGGAGGAAATAAAGTGAGGTCCATATAAATTTGGACACTGACACAAATTTTGTTTTTTGTACCTGTATAGTGAAACATATTCAAGTTATATAATAGACATGGACATAAAGTTCAGACTTTCAGCTTTCATATGAGGGTATCCACATTAAAAAGGGATGAAGGTTTTAGGAGTTTCAGCTCCATAACTTATGCTATCCGGTTTTTAAAGGGACCAAAAGTAATTGGACAAATGAAGTAATTGTAAATAAAATGTTAATTTCTAAGACTTGGTTGAATACCCTTTGTTGGTAATGACTGCCTGAAGTCATGAACTCATGGATATCGCCAGACGCTGTGTTTCATCCTTTTTAATGCTCTGCCAGGCCTGCCAGAATGTCTCTGAACACTCTCCAGGATGTAGGCATTTCAAAATCCAAATCTACCATAAAGAGAAGATTGCATGAAAGTAAATAGAGGGTTCACTGCACAGTGAAAGCCACTAATAAACTTCAAGAATAATAAGACTAAATTGCACTTTGCTAAAAAAAACATCTAAAAAAGCCAGCACAGTACAGGAAGAACATACTTTGGACAAATGAAACCATGATCGACCTCTGCCAGAATGAAGGAAAGAAAAAAGTATGTAGAAGGCGTAGTACAGCTCATCATCCCAAGCACACCACATGATCTGTAAAACATGGCGGAGACGGTGTGATGGGTTGGGCATGCATGGCACTGGGTCACTAGTGTTTATTGATGATGTGACACAGAACATTAGCTGCCTGGTGAATTCTGATGCTGCCTAACTGTTTGGTCGGAATTTCTTATATCAGATGGACAAAGGCCCTCAGCATAAAGCCAAAGTAACCCAGGAGTTTATTAAAACAAAGAAGTGGAATACTCTTGAATGGCAAAGTAAGTCACCTGATCTCATCCCAATTGAGCAGCATTTCACTTGTTAAAGACTGAACTTCAGACAGAAAAGCAACACAAACGGCAACTGAAAACCGCTGCAGTAAAGGCCTGGCAGAGCATTAAAAAGTAGGAAACACAGCGTCTGGTGAAGTCTATGAGTTCAAGACTTTGGGCAATCATTGCCAACAAAGGGTTTTCAACCAAGTATTAAAAATTAACATTTTATTTACAATTATTAAATTTGTCCAATTACTTTTTTAAAGAGCTGAAACTCCAATCTTAATGTAGATACCCTCAAATGAAAGCTGAAAGTCTGGACTTTATGTCCATTTCCAATATACAACTATAACTTGAAAATGTTTCCGTAAACAGGTGCAAAAAAACTAAAATTTGTCCAAATATATATGGACATAATGGTATATATAAGACAGGCGGAAATAAGGAGGAACGATGTATAAGATGGGAGGAATTAAGGAGGAAAGATGTATAAGACAGTAGGAATGATGTACAACACATGGGGAACATATAGAAGGCAGGAGAAGGATGTATAAGAAAAAAGGAAGTATGTAGAAGACAGGTGGAAGTATGTAGAAGACAGGAGGAACTGTGTATTTGACAGTAGGAATGATATACAAGACAGGAGAAAGAATTTTTATAAGACAGGAGAAACTAAGGAGAAATGATGTGTAAGACTTGAAAAAACTATCTATAATAAAAGAGGTATGATGTCTAACCAAGGGGTAAGGATGTATAAGACAGTCAGAACTAAGGAGGAACTATGTATAAGGCAGGATGAACTGAGGAGTAATGATGTATAAGACAGGTGTAAATAAGGAGGAACTTTGAATAAGGCAGGAGGTTGATGTATGACACAGGGGGAACATGTATATGTAAGATAAAAAAGAGAAAGCCGTCACTCTCCTAGTGCAGTAAAACAAATGAGATTCTCCGTGCAAATAGAAGTTCACTAACCTTTGGTGGTTGTGCTATATTTGGAGGCACAACACCGATATGTGTTTAGTTCAATGTGAAGCCTGTTCAGCAGCCATCAGCAAGCTCCAAACAAACAGCAGAAGACTCGGGAGAAGGGAAGCTGAGTAAAGCAAAACAAGGCCATGGTGCTGGCTCCACAGTAGGGAGTTAAATTATCTCATAAGTGTAAAAACAAGGTAAAAAGCAGGGATTGCTATTGCAGGGCGAAGCTGCCACTGTTCGTGTTTGGCTTATCTGGGAAGGTGCGCTAACAGGAGCAAGTTCACTATATTCACAATGGGGATCCAGCGTATACTAGGAGGTGAGCCAGAAAGTTTCTCCTTAGGAAACAGGAGGAACTATGTGTATGACAGAAGAAATGATGTAGAACACAGGAGAAACATGTATAAGACAATGTCATGGGCAGCGGTAGTGGATCCTCTGGACCACCACAAGCAATGGCGTAAGCCACGCCAGGGAGCGGAATCTAAGTAGGTCCCGGTTTTCACCAGAGCCCGCCGCAAAGCGGGATGGACTTGCTGCAGCGGGATTCTACCAGGTCGCTTCCACTGACGTGACTTGCTTGCGATGGCAGCCAAGGGTGAGCGTGATACAGAATCGTGAGGCGTAGACATAGTCGGGGACAGGCGGTAAGGTCAGGACAGGCGGTAAAGGTTCGTGGTCGAGTGACGTAGGCAAGAAGGTACGGTACACGGTATGATGGAAGACTCAGGAACGCTTTCTCAATAGGCAATAGGCACTAAGGATCCGGCAACCATGTCAGGAAAGGGCAGCCTTAAATAGTGGCAGCGACCGGCAATACCCAATTACCCAATGACCGGTGCGCTGGCGCTTAAAATGTAACAGAGCCGGTGCACGCGCGCCCTAGGAGGCGGGGACAGGAGCTTTGGCAGGAGCGTGGCCGGGTAAGTCAGCAGGGACCTGGCTGGCTGAGAGAGACATGCGGGTCGCGGCGCCACTCGCCGGAGGGGCACGGATACGCCTGAGACCTGGGATGAGGGTCGCAGGGGCACCTGTGACAGACAGCAGGAATGGTGTAAAAGAAAGGAGGAAGAATTTATAAAAGACAGGAGGAACTAAGAAGAAATGATGTATCAGACAGGAAAAATAGGAGAATATGTAAAAACTATGGATAATATGTAAAAACTATGGATAATAAAGGAGGACTGATGTATAACCAAGGGGAAGGATGTATAAGACTGGAAGAAATGAGGAGTTGGAACTAAAGAGGAACAATGTATAAGACAGGAGGAATGATGTATAAGACTGGGGGAAATAAGGAGGAACTATACATAAGACAGCAGGAAATAAAAAGAAATGATGGATAAGACAGGAAAAACAAGAAAAAATGTGTATAAGACAGGAAAAGCTATGTATAATACAGGAGGAATGATGTAAGAGAGAGGGAGGGATGTATCAGACAGGAGGAACTAAGGCTGAACTACTTATAAAACAGGAGAAATGATGTATAACACAGGGGGAACATGTTTTAGACAGGAGAAAGAATGTATAACACAGGAGGAAAAATGTGTAACAGAGGGGGAGGGATGTATAAGACAGGAGGAGCTAACTAGGATTGATGTATAAGACGGGGGGGAAATAAGGAGGAACTTTGTGTAAAACATTAAGAACTAAGGAGAAACAATGTATAATACAGGAGAACGATGTATAAGACAGGAGGAACTAAGGAGGAGCTATTTATAAGACAGGAGGAAGGATATATAACCCAGGGAGAACATGTATAAGACAGGGGGAAGGATGTATAAGACAGGAGGAATGATGTCAAATGCATACAAAATTGACCCAAACAGAGAAGGAAAAACGGCACTTGTTATCCTCCAATCACGCATAAAATGTTTATTTTTCAACATGTAAAAATTACAGCCTATAGCGGGCATTCGGCAAATACAAAATTGGAGGTTAAAAAAACACCATTTGCTCACGCGTTTCGGGTCAAAAGACCCGTAGTCATAGCATGTAACACACAAACTTGGCAGAATATTTAAAAGAAAAGGAGGACCAATCACAAGATCAGATTAATTAAACAGACACCTGGCCACTGAAAAAAATGAAACATTAAACTAGCAAACATCCACAAACAGATCATGATCTATAAACATATCCTAATAAATATAATATAAATTAAACTTATAGTTCATACCATGTGGAAACCGAGTATCGAGGCGAAGGATCCGAGCTTCGAGGCGAAACAACATTAAACTGGCAAGCAGCCACAAACAGATCATGATCTATAAACATATCCTAATAAATATAATATAAATCAAACTTATAGTTCATACCATGGGGAAACTGAGTATCGAGGGGAAGGATCCAGTACGCTTCTCTGTTGAGAAGGACCATCTGCCAGTCTCTGCCTCTAGTGGGTTTATTAACCCTCTCAATTGTGAAGCATGAAAAATTTGGCTGTGGAATGTTTGAATTTTCACCTTACCAGACACACAGATTATTCAGGATATTATGTGAATTTATTATAACATCAGTCAAATTTTTTATTAAATCACAATTATTTTTCTTTTGATGGTCATTTTTTTCTCAAAATTGTGGGAGCTCCAATGGGTTCCAAATTTTCACTGTCACTGGTTAATTTCTTTCTTTCTTTTTGGGAATATCATTTCATTTATTCAGTCCATAATCCTTTTTTATCTAATATAATTTGGTATGGGCGTTATATCGATGATTTGTTATTGATTTGGATAACAAGTGCCCTCCTTCCTTCCCTGTTTGGGTCAATTTTGTATGTAGCATACGTTTATCTCCCTTGGCCAATGAGTGAAGAACTGACACTTATGATAATGTTCTAACAACACATATCTGGTTGTGAGTACCTTTTGTTTTTTGCTGGAATGATTTAAAATACAGGAGGAAGGATGTATAAGACAAGAAAAGCTATGTATAATACAGAAGGAATTATATATAAAAATGGGTAAGGATGTATTTAAGACAGAAGGAATGATATAAAAGACAGGAGGAGCTATATATAAGACAGGCGGAATGATGAAGTAGTTGGGAGGAAGAATGTGTATAAGACAGGAGAAACTAAGAAGAAACAATATATAAGACAGGAGGAACTATACATAAGACAGGAAAAACAGGAGAAAATATGTAAAGACAGGGAAAGCTATGTATAATGTAGGAGGAATGACGTAAGAGAGAGGGAGGGATGTATAAGACAGGAGGAACTAAGGTGGAGCTATTTATAAGACATTAGGAATGATGTAGAAGAAAGGAGGAAGGATTTATATAAGACAGGAGGAACAATGTATAAGACAGGAGGAGCTATAAATAGGACATTAGGAATGATGTAGAAGATGGGAGAAAGGATGTAGATAAGACAGGAGGAACTAAGTAGGAACGATATACAAGACAGGAGGAACGATGCATAAGACAGGAGGAGCTATAAATAAGACATTAGGAATGATGTAGATGATGGGAGGAAAAATGTGTATAAGACAGGAGAAACTATGGAGAAACAATATATAAGACAGGAGGAATGATGAGAGACAGGAAAAATAGGAGAATATATGTAAAGACAGGAAAAGCTATGTATAATACAGGAGGAATGATGTAAGAGAGAGGGAGGGATGTATAAGACAGGAGGAACTAAGGCGGAACTATTTATAGGGATGATGTGGAAGAAAGGAGGAAGGATGTACTGTATATAAGACAGGAGGAACGATGTATAAGACAGAAGGAGCTATAAATAAGACATTAGGAACGATGTAGAAGACAGGAGGAAGGATGTATGTAAGACAGAAGGAAGTAAGTAGGAATAACATACAGTATGACTGGAAAAACAGGAGAATCTATGAATAGGACAGGAAAACTATGTACAGTATAATAAAGGAAATATGATGTAAAACCAAGGGGGAAGAATGTATAAGACAGGAGGAAATATGAAGGAACTATGTATAAAATAGGCAGAACCAAAGAGGAATGATTTATAAGACAGGATAAATGATGTAGAAGACTGGAGGAAGGATGTACATAATACAGGAGAAATTAAGGAGGAATGATGTTAAAGAGAACCTGTCACATAGTTTATGCCCCTCTTGCTGAGGAAAGAACAAGCCAATGTCAGACTTGCTGTTTCCAGCGCTGTGTCCCTTATTCTGTAAGATGCTGTAGTTTCAGAGTGTTTAGTGCTCAAATCTGCAGTTTTCAGCCAGGAAAGAGTCATAAAAAGAGTCGTTTTTTTTTTTCATGCCCTGCCCACCTGAGGCTAGCCCCACCCACCGCCACTGAGTAACTTGTTACTTGAAATAGGGAAGAATAGGTAAATAACTGTCAGTGGGTGGGGCCAGTCTTTGGTGGGCGGAGCTAACACCTGCTCATGAATAAGATTTGAGCATTAAATACTCTAAAACTACAGCATCTTACAGAATAAGGGACCCAGCACTGGAAACAGCATGGCTGTCACTAGCTTGTGCTGTCCTCAGCCAGAGGGGCATAACCTATGTGACAGGTTCCCTTCAAAGACAGGAAAAACAGGAGAAAATATGTGTAAGACAGGAAAAGCTATGTATAATACGGAAGGAATGATGTATAACAGAGGGGGATGTATAAAACAGGAGGAACTAAGGAGGAACTATGCATAAGACAGGCAGAAATAAGGAGGACATTTTTATAAGACAGGAGGAACTAAGATGGAATTATTTATAAGACAGGAGAAGGATGTAGAATTCAGGAGAAATTACGTATATGAGACTGGAGGAGTTAAAGAGGGACATAGTATAAGATAGGAGGATTAATGTATAAGACAGGAAAAACAGGAAAAATATGTGTAAGATGGTAAAAGCTATGTATACATATATGTATAAGACAGGAGGAATGATGTATAACAGAGGGGAAGGAATGTGTAAGAAAGGTGGAACTATGTATAAGACAGGAGGAACTAAGGAGGATATGAGGAAAGATGGATACGACAAGAGGAACAAAGTACAAGAGAGGAAGAATTAGGTATAATAGAGGGAGAAGCATGTATAAGACAGGAGGAACTAAGGAGGAACTCTGTATTAGACAGGAGGAATTAAGGAGGAACAATGTATAAGACAGGAGAAGCAATGTAATAGTCAGGAGAAATTAAGAAGGGACTATTTATATGACAGGAGGAAAGATGTATAACACAGGGGGAACATGTATCAGACAGGGCAAAGAATGTATAGGACAGGAAGAAGGATTATGTGACAGAGGAAACAATGTATAACAAAGAAGGAACATATATAAGACAGGAGGAAATATTTGGAAGACAGGGGTAATTATATATAATGCAGGAGAAATGATGTAGAAGACAGAAGGAAGGAGTTATATAATATAGGAATACAAAAAATAATTTGTGTTATCCACACGCCACTGTGATTGGCTTGCAGCGTGGGGTATGAAGAGTTCTTTAGGATTCTGAGGGAACTGGGGGGGTTTGCAGTGAGTTGGGCCCTTGTTATTATCCTCTTCACAGCACACATCAAAGTTAACAGGTTCCACTGTAGGGCAGTTTACCAGGCTTTATTCAAGTCCATTCTCCATACAGTAACTTCAGTAAACATCAATGATAACAGCAATGCAAATGGCTCCTGGCATTCATACAGTTTAACTGCTAACACGGGGGTAATAAGCTCACAGATACCTGAGGGTTCACCAGTCATATCCTGTCACTCCTGAGCTGTGATTGCTGGCTGTTCTCTTCAATGGTGTGCATTGGCTGCAGCAGACACACAGGATTCTGTCTTTACTGTCTCTCCCTTCTTCTGTGTCCTTCATTCTGTCTCATAGGCCCTAAACTACCCAGAATCCACTCCTCCAACAGTGTTCCAGCAACTTCTGTCTCCTCCCCTTTTTCTAGCATGCACAACACTAGGTTTGACTGTTCTAGTCCTCTGCTGTACAACCAACCATGCTGTGTGCTGGTACTTTTGGCGCCCTCTAATGGCCAATGAGAAGTAACTAATTTACAATTAATAAGAACAGTGATAGTAGAGCTTACCCTGGGTCACATTTGCTTGTGTAACTTGCTTGTGTAATTTTATTATATCCCTATATAAGTCAAGAGGAACTAAGGAGGAACGATGTAAAAGCCTGGAAAAACAGGAGAAACAACAGTATGTATAAAATGGGAAAAACAATTGTATAATAAAGGACGAATGATGTAAAAAACCGACCTGGGAAGGATTTAGGACAGAGGAAAAAAATTGGGGAAAACACATTAAGAAGGCGGGAAACAAAAAGGGGAACGATTTTAAAATGGCAGGAGGATTGCTGTATAATACAGGGGGAATGATGTATAAGATGGGAGGAGCTTTATCTTAAAGACAGAAAAACACGAGAAAACGTATAAAACAGGTTATGCATAATACAGGAGAAAGGATGTATAACAAAGGGGGAGGGATGTATAAGACAGTGGGAAATAAGGAGGAGTGTTGTATATATAAGATGGATGTTTGTGTATATAGACAGGAAAACAAAAGGAAAAAATGTATAAGACAGGGGGAAGATTGGGAAAGGGAAAATAGAAGAAAAATGTAAAGCAGGAAAAGCTATGTTAATAAGGGGGAATGATGAAAGAGAGGGGGGAGGGTGTATAAGACAGGAGGAACTAAGGCAGAACTATTTATAGGGATGATGTGGAAGAAAGGAGGAAGGATGTATATAAGACAGGAGGACCTATTTATAGGAATGGTGTATAAGACAGGAGAAAGGATGTATATAAGACAGGAGGAACTAAGGAGGAACTATTTATAAGACATTATGAATGATGTAGAAGAAAGGAGGAAGGATGTATGTAAGACAGGAGGAACGATTTATAAGATAGGAGGAGCTATAAATAAGACATTAGAAACTATATAGAAGACAGGAGGAAGGATGTATATAACACAGGAGGAACTATTTATAAGACATTAGGAATGATGTAGAAGAAAGGTAGAAGGATGTACTGTATATAAAACAGGAGGAACGATGTATAAGACAGAAGGAGCTATAAATAAGACATTAGGAATGATGTAGAAGACAGGAGGAAGGATGTTTATAAGACAGGTGGAACTAAGTAGGAATGATATATAAGACTGGAAAAACAAGAGAAGCTATGTTTATGACAGGAAAACAATGTATAATAAAGGAGAAATTATGTAAAACCAAGGGGAAAGGATGTATCACACAGAAGGAGATAAGGAAGAACCATATATAAAACAGGCGGAACCAAAGAGGAACCATTTATAAGACAGGGGAAATGATATAGAAGACTGGAGGAAGGATGTATATAAGACATTATAAATTAAGGAGGACTGATGTTAAAGACAAGAAAAATAGAAAAAACATATGTAGAGGAAAAGCTATGTATAATACAGGAGGAATGATACATAACAGAGGGGGGATGTATAAGACAGGAGGAAATAAGGAGGAACTGTGTATAAGACAGTAGGAACTAAGGAGTAAATATGCATAAGACAGGCGGAAATAAGGAGGAACTTTTTATAAGACAGGAAGAACTAAGGAGAAACGATGTATAAGACAGGAGGAACTAAGGAGGAGCTATTTATAAGACAGGAGGAAGGATATATAAGACAAGAATAAGGATGTATAAGACAGGAGAAATGATGTAAAAGACAGGAGGAGCTATATAATAGACAGGAGGAATGATGAATAACAGAGAGGGAGGATGTATAAGGCGGGGGACGTTGCTGTAAAATCAGGGGGAATGTTTATAAGTGGGGGGCTTTATTTAAGACAAAAAAACCCGGGGGAAAAAGTTTTATAAAAAAGGTTAGCTAATCAGGGAAAGGTGTAAAACAAAGGGGGGGGGGATGTTAAGAAGTGGGAAAAAAGGAGGACCCTTTAATATAAACACAGGGGAAATGTGTATTAAGACGGGGAGAAAAAAAGAAGAAAAACAATGTATAAGACAGGAGGAATGATGTGAGACAGGAAAAATAGAAGAAAATTTTGTAAAGCAGGAAAAAAAATGTATAATAAGGAGGAAAGTTAAGTGAGGGGAGGGAGTTTAAAACAGGAGGAAATAAGGGCAGAACTTTTATAGACATAATGTAGAAAAAAAAAAAGGAAGTATGTATATAAGGGGCACGAGGAAATAAGGAGGAACTATTTTTAAGACTTAGAAATTTGTAGAAAAAGGTGGAAAGGGTGATCTAAGACGAAGGGTAATGTATAAGACAGGAGGAGCTATAGATAAGACATTAGGAATGATGTAGAAGACAGGAGGAAGGATGTATATAAGACAGGAGGAACTAAGGAGAAACTATTTATAAGACATTAGAAATTATGTATAAGAAAGGAGGAAGGATGTATAAGATGGGAGGAGCTATAAATAAGACATTAGGAATGATATAGAAGATAGGAAGAAGGATGTATATAAGACAGGAGGAACTAAAGAGAAAACTATTTTAAAACATTTTGAATGATGTAGAAAAAAAAGGAGGAAGGAGTATGTAAGACAGGAGGAACGATTTATAAGTTGGAGGGGGGTTAAATAAAACATTAGAAAACTTATGGACAGGAGGAAGGATGTATATAACACAGGGGAATATTTTTAAAACTTAGGTTGATGTGAAGAAAGGTTTTGAAGGTTTTTACTGTTATAAAACAGGAGGAACGATGTATAAGACAGAAGGAGCTATAAATAAGACATTAGGAATAATGTAGAAGACAGGAGGAACGATTTATAAGATGGGAGGGAATATAAAAAAGGAATTAGGAATGATATAGAAGACAGGAGGAAGGTTGTATACAACACAGAAGAAACTAAGGAGGAACTATTTATAAGACATTAGGGTCATGTAGAAAAAAAAGGTGAAGGTTTTATAAAGACAGGAGGAACTAAGTAGGAATGATATATAAGACTGGGGGAAAAAAAGGAATGATTTAAGACAGGAAAAACGATGTATAATAAAGGAGAAATTATGTAAAACCAAGGGGGTGGAGTATCTATGGTGAGCTGTATCATCCCTGTTTGTGAAGGGGAAAGAATGAATCACACAGAAGGAGATAAGGAAGAACCATATATAAACAGGGGGGGAACCCAAAAAGGAAAAAAATTTTTAAAACCAGGGGAAAAAAGATATGGGAAGACCGGAGGAAGGGTGTATATGACTTATAAATTAAGGAGGAAAAGTGTAAAAACAAGAAAAATTTTAAAAAAATAGTTTTGGAAAAGCTTGTATAATCAGGGGAAGATACATAAAAGGGGGGGATGTATAAGACAGGAGGGGAAGAAGGAAAATTAAAGACAAGAGAAAATAAGGGGATGTGTATAAGAAGGAGGAATAAGGAGGGAATTTTTTTTAAAAAGGAAGAATAAGGAAAAACGATGTATAAGAAGGGGGAATAAGGGGAGATTTTTAAGACAGGAGGGAAAGGGTATTAAGACAAAAATAAGGGTGTATAAGAAGGGAAATTATGTAAAGACGGGGGAGATATTTAATAGACGGAGGAAAGTTTTAGAGAGGAAGGGTGATAAAATTATATGAGCAGTTGGAATTGAAAAGAAATATGTGTAAGACAGGAAAGTATGTAAATAAGAGGAATTTTTTAAAATAACAAGGGGGGGGAATGTGTATATAAGACAGGGGAAAGATATATAAGCCCAATTTAAATATATTAAGACGGAAACGGGATGTATAAAATTTAAAAGACAGGAAAAAATAGGAAGAAAATTGTATAAGCGGAAAGTATGTATAATACAGAAAAAAGATGTTAAGAGGGGGAAAGGTATAAGACAGCAGGGCTATGTGTTTGCAGGGGAAATTTGTAGAGGACAGGAGGAAGAATGGAAAATTGGAGTTATATAAAAAGGTGGAATTGGGGGGAAAGATGAATAAGAGGGGAAAAAAAAAGGAGGGAAAAAGTAAAAGGAAAAAACTATGTTTATAAAGGGGGAAGATGTGTAACAGAGAGAAGGGATGTATAAGACAGGAGGAACTAAGGAGGAACTATGTAGAAGACAGGAGAAATGATGTAGAATACAGGAGGAAGGATGAAAAATATAGGGAAAAAATAATAAAAGGAGATTTGGGAAGAAGATGTTAAGAAAAGGGGAAAAAATTTTAGGGGTAGAAAAATATTTAAAGACAGGAGGGAACAATGTATAAATGGGAAAATGATTATCAATCTTTCCCCCATTCCAATTTCCCCCCTCCCCGATCTCTTATCCAGTCAATGGTGCATCTCTCACCGCCCCCAAAATCCGTGCTTTGGGGGAAAAAATTGACTCCCCAACTTTTCCCTTAAAAACCCCCTCCAAACCCTCAATCCACCTGCGCCTCCACCTGAAAAAATTTTCCCGTATGTTCTTTCCCCTTTAAATTGAAAAGCAAAAGAAAAGCTGGCCTGCCCCGTTATCTCCGCTAGACTACTGAAAAATCCTTCTTGTGGCCCCCCAGCTAACCCCCTTTCTCCCCCCCAATCCATCCCTTTAAATCTGCTGCCCCTTGTTTACCTCTTCCCCGCTACTCCCCTGCCTCTCCCCCTGCCAATCCCCCATGGCTTCCCTTCCCCCCGATCCAGTTCGTTGAAAATTGACTAAAGGTCTCCTTTAAAACCTTCCCCTCCCTACATCTTGCTTAATCTCCAGGGTTTCTCCCCCCCCCCAACCCCGTCTCCGGACCTTCTTTTTGCCCCCTCCCTTTTTTTGTCCTAACAAAACCCTTAAGGGTTCTCCCATTTATCCACATCTGGAACTCATGCCCCAAAAATCAGACTCTCCCCCTTACCAAGTTCAAAGGAAAACCTGAAAAAACCTTTTTTTAGGTTTGCAAAAACCAACAATCCCCTGCTGTCCTTCACTACCCAAAAACCCATGTTGCCTCCCTTTGTTCTTCCCACTTCCTCGTAGACTGTAAGCCCTAGGGCAGGGCCTTTTCCCCTTCTTACCAGTTGTTAGTTAGTAATTTGTCCCCTTTTACTTTTTTGCCCTATGTTATGTATAAACCCTGAATGTAAGCCTTGGAACCAGGGCGTTCAAAAATAAATAAAAATTTAAAAATTTAATAATAATAATAAAAACATGGGGGAAACATTTTTTAAGACGGGGAAAAAGGATTTTGGGGAATTGATTTTAAAAAAATTGTATAACTTTAAGAAGGTAAAATGAGGGAAAAAGACGGAGGAAGGTATAAAACGAGGGAAAGGAGGTTTTAAAATGTATGAAGGAGGAATTAAGGGGGAAACAATGTAAGAAAGGGGAAAGTACGTATTTTTTTAAAAAAGGAGGAATGGTATATAACAAAGGAGGAAAGATGTAAATAAGACAAGAGGGGGTTTTTTAAAGAAGGAGAAATATGTAGAGGCAGGAAAAGGATGCAACTATGGAGCAAAAATGAAGGGGAGGAACAAAAAAAAGAAAAATGTTAAAAAAATGGGAAAAAAACTGGAGAAAATATGGATAAGACAGGAAAAAACTATTTATAATACAGAAGAAGTGATGTGTAACAGAGGGGGAGGGATGTATAAAACAGGAGGAACTAAGGAGGAACTATGTATAAGACAGGAGAAATAAGGAGGAACTATGTATAAGACAGGGAAAGCAACAGTATGTATAATACAGGAGGAATGATGTATAACAAAGGAGGAAATATATAAATAAGACAGGAGGAATTATATATAAGGGGGGGAGAAATGATGTAGAGGACAGGAGAAAAAGGATGAAACTTTAGGAGCTATATAAGACAGGAGGAACTAAAGAGGAATGATGTAGAAGATCGAAAAAACAGGAGAAAATATGTATAAGGCAGGAAAAACTATGTATAATACAGGATGTGTGATTTTTAATAGATGGCGATGTATGTATAAAACAGGAGAAATTAAGGAGGAACTATGTATAAGACAGGAGAAATAAGGAGGAACTATGTTTAAGACAGGAGCAACTAAGTAGGAACTGTTTATAAGACAGGAGGAAGAAAGGAGGAATGATATATAAGAGAGGTGGAAATAAAGAGGAACTTTGTATAAAATAGAGGGAACAAAGTATAAGACAGGAGGAATAATGTATAACAGAGGGGGGAATGATGTATAACACAGGAGGAATATGTATAAGACAGGAAAAAAGATGTCTATGACAGGGAAATCGATGTATAACACATTTATAACATATATAACACAGGAGGAATGATGTAGAAGACAGGAGGAGCAATATACAAGGCATGAGGAATGATGTAGGAGACAGGAGGAAGGATTTATATAAGACAGGAGGAACTAAGGAGGAACGATGTATAAAACAGGAAAAACAGAGGAAACTATATATAAGACAGAAAACCAATTTATAATACAGAAAGAATTATGTATAACTGAGGGGAAGGATGTATAAGACAGGCAGAACTAAGATGGAACTATGTATATGACAGGAGAAACAATATAGAAGATGGGATTAGCTAACTATAAGATATCAGGAATGATGTAGAAGACAGGAGGAAGAATATATTTAAGACAGGAGAACCTAAGGAGGAACGATATACAGGAGGAAAAACAGGAGAAAGTATGTATAAGACCAGAAAAGCTATGTATAATACAGGAGGAATGATGTATAATACACACATATATATCGAATGATATAAGAAACTGTTCCTGGGATTAACCTATTGAGTGCCACCCACACCTATTAAAATTCAAGCAGTAGCATCCATCTGGGAAGGGGTTAAATGGCTCAGCTAGGAAGACAAGCATCTGGGGGATACATCCCCCATCCTTGCGATCAAAATTCCACCTAAAACTACAATCACAAGTCGAACTTGCTAATATCCAGCAGAAGTGGCATACTGTAGGCAGCTAGTGCTATCTGTGTGACTGCACAGAGATAGTCTCCAGTGCTAGCTGGGAAAGCAATGCTCTCTGCCCGTGAATAAAGGCAAGCAGCTTTTCAGCACGGGGATATCAGATCAGTTGCTTAATACAAATTGGGAAAGGCTGTCTGGCTGGCAGCCTTAAAAAGAGAGGAGCTATCTCAATTTCTCTCACTTAATCTTGGCTGCACGTCAGGAGCTGTGCAGCAGTGCAGCAGAAAGGGAAAGCAGCAGACCCCTTGTACCAGCACACAGACTTCCCCTATGCTACCATAGCTCAGCGATTTTTCCGAGCTGGATTATCTATTGATTGCCTTCCCTCCCCCTTCATCCCTTCCAGGCTCACCGGGATGTACATATGCGTTTGGATTTCTCAAGGATTCTCCCCCCTCTAACATGGATGTCCCACCATTCCTTGCAGTTGAAGGTTGCTCCTTGGTGCAGTGAATGAAGAACATGCAGGGATTGCTAATGGGTTTGGGAAGCGGATCCTCCTCGCTCATGTTGTCTCTGTGACCATGCCGTGATCGTGTCTGAGGGCCATCAGTCTATGTCCTCTCATTCTTCTTACCCTACCGGGGAACCTGACGCTCTCTAGGTGGAAGGAACCGTGCGGATGTACAGTGGAACCATGAAGCTTGTGTGCCCTCTTCTAACTCATTCATTCTTCAGGTGCACCCTAAGATTTGTCGCCTGCTTGCTTTGGATTGGGTATACTCAAGGGACCACACATGTTCTACGGTTCGGTAAGATCACCTTTTACTTTGCTATGTACTGAATGTAGTAACAATAGCCAGATGTCTGCTAGGTGGGATGATTGTAGCCAGGTCTTCCTCCATCACAATGAAAATACTCGAACCTATCTCTGGTGTCTGCAGAAACGGATTATTGTCACTGCAGTCCAATGACAGCTCTGTGATAATGAGGGATAAAACCGAAATGTGTCATTGTACCTTCAGCAGGACTCATTTAGGAGGCTCTGCTCTCACTATGTTAGTCATCCACTGTTGTGGGAAGTGTGTAGTAAAGGGAGAAATAGTCAACAGTCTCGTAAACACATCAAAGATTTCTTCTAAAGCCCCTAACTCTTCATATTAGATTTTTATTGCGAGCAGGTGCCCTCAACAAGCCAATGAATGTCTGTAAAAGCTCTAAGAGTAACTTACTTGCACTGATCGAGACATGTGGATAAAAGCAAAAAAAAAGTGAGTGCTACTGTATCTGGGAGAAGTGACAGCTCCTGGATCTGCTCTATAATAGGTGGTAAAGTACTATCAGTAGTCTTGGTACAGGTATCTATGATCTTCAGCACCAGGAAACATGAAGAGTAGTTCAACTTTGTCCTAGTGGCTTCAGATAGTGCAAACAGGTGATACACTGCTGCCAGAATAGACTAGACCTTGCAGCTGAAGCCACCTAGATAACCCACTCATTAATATATGTGAAGGCAGGACATCACTTATTCCTTCAAGAGTCTGAAGGGGAGTTCTACGTTTAATACAATGGCAATTATTGATAGCAACAAAGAAATGAATAGCTGACAACAAGATTCATCAGACTGATAAATACAATTTAATTGTGAAGAATCCAAAGTGGGACAGCTGCTTCTTTGGGTGATCTTGCGCCCGTTACTTTTGCAACCATTCTAGGAAGCTTGTTTTTTTGGGGAGGGGGCATCTTTAGATATCCAGCATCAGAAAACCTGGGCATGACAACACAAGCTAGGCATGTAGTGATGATACTAAGACATGCAAGATACAAAAATCCATCACATGCCAAAGTATAGGCTGAACTCCTCAACACCAGAAGGTGCAGCTCCAGCCATCAAGAAACATAGAAACCCCCTTGCCCTCAATAAATCACCTAGAACATAAGAAATCCCGCCCCGGGGAAACAACAAGTAGCAGAAAATAGGAAGTCATGTGCCCCGGACAAAAGTTTTTGTAACTGAATGTGCAGGGGCCCAGGATGTGAATGCATGCATGCTGGTGGTGGTGAGCTGAACCTTGCCTAGCACCACACCAGGGAACATTCTTCTCTTATAGAACTGAGGAGATTTCCCTTCCACATTGCCAGGGATCTTGACCATGACAGATGGTTTGCGGATGTGATTCAATCATCCTGGTACCATTTTTTTCCCACTCAGTTTTTTTAACAGAACAAAAGACTACTCAATGCATTCCTCCTTTCCTTTTTACAGAACATTTAACAATATTAATAACAATAGGAATGCGCAGTCCCGTGTTCCCTTCTGCTTGGATGAGGTCAAGAGTTGTCTAAAAGTTTAAAAAGGCAGAAGCCACTGATTTTCTGCCTCACCCTCGCACATGGCAACGGGCGACCCTTAAACAATTGTCGCCTCCCAGAAACCAGTACGTACTCTGCTTATAGCAGGCTGGGTGCATGCGCAGGATGGACCACTGTGCTGTATATATATTTATATATATATATATATATATATATAATTAAAATATTTAAAATATTAAAATATAATAATTTTTATATAAACCCTATATTGTTGATCACTTAAATCCTTTTTTACAGTGCAGGGCCAAAACACACTTGCAATATATATATATTTTAATAATATATATAATTTTTAAATAATATATTATTTTTATAAAATATATTTATATATATATAAATTATATTATATAATTATTTTATAAAAATATATTGTGTAGATCATTTAAATCCTTTTTTCGTGCAGGACACAGCACCTTGAATATATATAAAATTTTTATTATAAATATATTATATATATAAAAATATATAATATATAAATATATAGATTTTTAAAGTTATATAGCCATTATATCGTGTGTACACTTAATTATATTAAATTATATATAAATATAAATATATATATATATATAAATATATTTAAAATTTATATATATATATATATATATATAGTGCAAGTGTGCTGTGTCCTGCACTGTAAAAAGGATTTAAGTGATTCTACACTATAGGTGACTTGCCACTTTGGAAAGCTGACTTCATGACCTAACAGTCCGAATTTTTTTGCACTTAAAATAGATAAAATGTACTGCTTCTTTTTCACAACACAAGACGCAGGCGGTTGAAAGGCAGAATTCAGTGCTAGCTAACAAGCTAATCCATTACAGATGCTTTATTTGTTCCCATATGCTATTAGTCATAGATTCAGTACTTTGCCGTGCTAGCCTGCTTCCAGCGTGGTGTCAACCATACATGCCAGCCAAGAAAATCATAAAATGTTATTCTCATAAGGCAGGGGGATCACTGGCACAGTAATAGCTCTTAGTATTTTCACCCATCACAATAACATTGCTGGAATATGACTCTACCAGTTATAGTGTAGGATGACTGACATAAGTGATATACTGTCAACTGTCCAAAATATCTATGTATCTAACTAACTATCGGTCTTCTATCTGTTTATCTATCTATCTATCTATCTATCTATCTATCTATCTATCTATCTATCTATCTATCTATCTATCTATCTATTTTCTCTCTTTATCTATCATGTACCTATACACCTGCCTATATATATTATCTTTGTGTGTCTATCTATCTATCTATCTATCTATCTATCTATCTATCTATCTATCTATCTATCTATCTATCTATCTATCTCAACTGCCTTACTTTCCATCACTTACACTTGGAATAAGGTACATTATGGTTAATATATAGAGCATACACCTGGCCCTGCTTTAAAGAAGGACGGTTAGAAGTCAATGAAAGCTGAAACTAGACCCAAATTGTTTTTGTCACCCCATGTAAATGTATTACTATAGAATGTACAGTTTACTACTATACAAGTTCTGATTTGTTGCTGTAATTTTCTCTAATGGTTAATAATACAGCTATGCAAAGAGCAGTAAAACAATAACATATCTTCTTTGACTGCCGTTATATGTAATTCATGAACAATAATGTTCTTGACAGATAGTTATTGCGGGTAATGCAGCACAACTTGTTCTGAATGCCGGCTTTTATGCAGTGTTCTGTGGCCAATTGTGCTCTCCTCCAGGATTAAATCCACCATGGTACCGACAGGATATTGAGGAGTACTGCACACTTGATGCAATTGTTCGGTGTTATTATTATTATTATTATTGTTATTATTATTATTTATAACGTATGATTAATGTATTTTTTAAAACATTTTGGGCCACATGTATGAACCTGTTTAGGTATAAAACTCACTTTTTTACCCATAGGTTACTATGGGCAAAAGAGTGAGTTTTAGACCTAAACGGTTTCATACATGTGGCCCTTTGTACTTATGCCCTCCAGAAAACCATGGATTCTATCTATCTATCTATCTATCTATCTATCTATCTATCTATCTATCTATCTATCTCTATCTATTACTTCTATTCTTCTATCACAATAGCTCTATCACTCGCTGCCACAATTCTCATTCATGCATGGAATTCAGTCATTTCAATCTTCTCATAAAGCTGATGTCCATCAATGCATCAAGGTTATATCAACTCGGGCATCACTGATAATGAACCAAAGGGACAGTTCATGTTCCTCATCATCTCAAGAACTTTCAAGCACAGGAAAAACCTTGGGAAGAACGTGAGGTTGAACATCCCTTGAAGGGAAGAGTTGAGGAGCATTTTTATTGACTGGTCCAGATTAAACACTAGAAAGAAAGATTTCAATTTGATAACGTCACATCCCTTCCTGTTTTTCTTTGCTTTTTTTCTACTGACAATTTTGTAAGGTAATTAAATTGCCTGATTGAAGTCACAGTGGTCATGGGGCGATAAAGACTATTTGGATTTAATGGAATTTAAAAACAACAGTGAACAGCATACAAGTCTTACAAACCAAGAATTTTAATGGCCCATTCAGGTGTGACAAAAGAACAACGAACAATTTTAAATTAAAAGGGCAAATGGTACTGATACATTTTTATAGTGTAGATAGGGGAATTAAAATTATTATCCCTTTAAAAGACTCATTATTACATTATCAAGATTTAATGTAGGTTAAGTAAGCTTCCTTCAGCTCAGAGTTTCTAGAACAGAAGGGATTTAATAACAACAACTAAAGCACAATGATACAAAAGGATCAGGTAGCATTAATGTAACTCAATTAAGTGTTCCCTCATTCTGTACAATCAGTTGTTATAGACAGACCCAAATGAAAGGGGAAAGACTAAGGGTGCTACCAACATAGTTTTTAGTCCCTTAATTTCATTTTCATAAGATCCCACCTTTCTGGTTTAGTTGCATAGAAAAAAATAGCTGAAATGGGCTTCTTACTTCTTCCACTGTTTTTTTGACCTCTTCGTTTTCTTTTATATGAATACCCCTTCTTCTAAAACAGACTAGTACGATGCCCTATAGCTCCTATCCACACTAAGCAAAAGGGTAAGTGATTTTCCTCCCCCTGATTAACAGTGGGTACTATTAGGGCGGACCCTAATTTTTTTTGCTTGGGCTCTTTGTAAAATCAATGTTATGCTATATTTCCTATTTTCTATATCAATGGTAAAAAAATGAGACTTGCTTGTACTAGCCCTAAAATTTTAAAAATTTTATTTCCATTTTTTTATTTGTTTTATTCATTTCGTAGGCTCAGTATACTATGTCTTGTGAGACAAGCTGTGTATTTTTTTCCCAAAAATTTTCGCGTGTTCGGTGGGGACAAAGCAAAACGCCTAACGGTGACCTACTCAGCTTTTATTTGTGTCTGCTTTTGAAAATATTAAATTTTGGTTATTCTTGGTTAAATAAAAGTTTCCCAAATAGAATAACAAGTGTATGACAGTGGCACAGTGTGATCATATATTGCGGCAAAGGAGTCTGGAAGACTTGTTCACGGAACAATTGGATACACAGACATGAGGTGTGTGTGGTGTATAAATATATAGTATATATATATATATATATATATTGAAATATATATATACATATAGATTTCGGTATGTATATAGAGAGTTAGATAGAGACGTGTATATACATATTTTATATTCACTATACCTGTATATACTATGATATATATATATATATATAGTGGCTATTAATTATTATATATAAAGTACACACACTCACATATATAATATATATATATATATATTTATATATATATATCTATATTAGTATATATGTGTGTGTGCTCATACACATGGACACACATATGCAATAGTCTACATTTACAGCCACAGTGTCTGTGAGAAGTATCTAATAGCCTTGGGCACACATTCAGTATAGTGTTGCATGTATTGTATATTATTGAAAATGAGCATTTCAGAGTTAGCGAGTGCCAATTTGTTATTATGTGTAAAGAACCCTTTACAAATAGTAGCATTCACATAGACAAATGCTCTTTTCTGACTAAAGATGTCAATGGTCATGTCTTTTAGTCTTTGTTATCTGTTTAAATTCATTGCAGCTAGATATAATAATTTATTTTTATGGAAATCGTTCAGTTTTATAAATTGGATAGTGTCTATCAGTTGGCGTTTCCTTATCTAGGGAGTGGATGTTGCCGCATGTCGATGTCACCTGCTTGCCATTTACAAAAAGGAGTCAAAAGTTTAATGTGAACACTCTGTAAAGAATGAGGGAACAAAAGACCGCAACTGCATGCGTCTGGGCAGGAAAGCCACTAATAATTTGAAGACACATACTATCCACTGGGATTAATGGCTGTCCCATCCATCTATCCAGTTTTTGAAATTTCTGGGGTTAATAAGTAAGCATAGGGCCATTTTGGTGTGAAATATCACAATTCAAATTCGCTGAAGATGAATGATTAGAGTTGATTCTCTGTCTGGTAGTCGGTGGATGATGGGTTTTGCAATCTATTAAGCGTGTTGACTACAGTATGGCAGGACTATAAATCTACTGAGTGGCCTCTTATCATCTTAAAGTATTCACTATCAGTCGAGCAACCTTTTCTCATTACTTAGGAGAGACCTCTGGGAGTTGTCAGGTGTCAGAATACTATCTTACATCATTACTAAAACAGACCATTTGGGCAATAGCTTGCATGTTACTATCGGCGCTTGGAAGGTAGATGAACTATGAATAATGAGCAAGTTGGCCAAAATGAAATAGTGGAAATGGCGCAAGAGTGGTATGCCTCATCTAGCACAGAACAGGTTTTTTTAATCAGAGTATGTTAGTGGTACATCCAAAGTTGGTATTATTTATTTATTTTAATTTATTTTATTAGTACAGTGTTGACGTATTCCATAGTCATCACAAACTTTGGTCCCTGTCCCAATAAAGGCTCACATTTTATTAACCTATCAGCATGTTTTAGAGTATTAGAGTAAACCATATAAACACAGGATGCACATGGAACACCCTATAAAGATGTTGTCTTTGATCAGAATGGAACGTGAGACCTCAGTGCGAACAGTGATTCCCAGTGCTGTTCTAGTGATACACTTTAGTGACTAACTGGGTAGTTCGTGAAAGGGAATGCGTCATCAATATTTCAATTTTTTTTTACTAATTAAAACAGATACTGATATATATTCTATTCTTCTTAGCCTTTTTTTATTTTTTGATTGTAGGTTTTTATCCTGTTTTTTCTGTGTATGATTATAATGTCAGCTTTCTTGCCTGAGATGATTTTAACAGTATTTAGCTTGACTGTAGCTCCATGGAAGAGCCAGGTAATGGCTTATGGACTTCTGTGGCAAAGTGTTGTGGGCATGTTCCATGACCTGGGAAGAAGTAATTGTCTAGGGAAGGGGGAGCTGTGACAATCTCCTATTGTAAATGATAAAAAGCTGAGTGTCACATTTTATTGTTTCACTGACTTTGATGATAATGAGGAGACTGCTGAAAAGTTTTCTCTACAGAACAAGAAGTGTCAGACTATTATTAAGCTTTCACAATTTATTTATACAGTAGGTAGCAATATGGAAAATTTTAAAAAAAAAAAAAATAAAAAAAAAATAAAAAATCACTAAAAATTCTTTAAAATGTGTTTAATGATTTAAACAGTAGGCCATTTTCTGGTGACCCATTCCCTTTAACACCAACTTTTTAGTTCTTCATTATTCTGAATATATAGATCTATTTTGCTAGCAATGAATTTTCTATAATGGATATATTGATACCTTTCAATCCCAAAAACAACTATTTGGGTCTTCTATTGTCAATTATTTCCAATGTTTAATGCCTGTGGAGCAGCTGAGATCAGATTTAATTTTTTTATTTATTAATTATTGCTGGATACATACTATTCTTGTTGTATTCTTTTTACTGTTTTCTGATTGTAGATTATTTCATTCGACTTTTTGCACATGATTATGGGAACAGTCATCTTGCCCGAGATGCTGTAAACAACATTCAGAGATATGATAGGAATATGTAGTCTGGTTGTCTGCAGTCTTAGAATTAAGGTGCATCAGGGACCAACAGATCATCACAGGTCTGTTTTCTCTACCTGCCATAGATTTGTTTTTGTCATAGGAGAGGTTTGCCTGGAAGTTGATGTCATATCTTAGAGCACAGTCATCCTGAGAGGAAATAAGTGATGTACTATCCTGACATTGCACGACAAGACAAATATGGGTGTGGAATAAGAGTTAATGCTTCCCAAGGCACTTTTAGGGTACGTCCAGATGACGAGTAAAGTTTATTCGGATTCTACCTTTGAAAACTGCATCGGATGATACGGTTTTCAACGAGCATTTAATGTGGATTTGGATCATTTTTTTCCCAGCAGATTTACAGTTAGAAAAGTCCCATCCATCACTATGGCGTTATGGACACAGAAATGTCATCAAATGTTTTGGACACATTTTACACATGTTTTTTAGTCATCCCCATTGACCTCAATACTTAGGGCGACATGTATGAAAGGGTTTTTCACCCTTTTTCTGGCATATAATGCACCTAACTGAGCCGGCTACGATGTGTAATGCACCTAATGAATGTGTTAGGCGCATTGTAAACTTAAACTCTGTCGCGGCGATGGCAGTTCTTCTCTGCTAAACACTGTAACGTAAACTTTTATTATATCTAACTCTTATACTTCTATACACACTAGTTTATAAACCTGATCTCTAACCTCATTATTTCCTCTTTTTGTTCTGAAAGACGGGAATAACTCCCTTTCTATTATCAAGTCTGGTGGAAGACCCCAACCCTTAACTGAACAGGGAGCCTTATAGCTTTAGCAATGAGTACTAGCTCTCAGTAAGGGATCGCAACCACTACTTGGGCAGTCCGTCCCTTATATCTTAACCAGCAGAACAAATAAGGCCCCCATTGTGACTCCGTCTGCACCGGTGACACTTGTAAACGAGCGGAAGAAGATCACTAATTAAAACGTCATATCTGAACTCGCGACATGTTTTCTGCCAGCTAACGAGGCTATCTAGGATTAGAGTCCATCACCTTGTGGTCTATGCTCATTCCTTTTATAGTCATGTTATTGGGTAACACCCCGGGACGTTCAGGTGTGCTGCACCAATTAGAGCGCATCAGAGAATCCACATAAAATAAGCCAACTTCCCCCTCTTCCGCACGGACATCGATAACATATCCTGCTGAAACTGCCACATGCTCTTCATGAGCCAAAAACCTTCGGTCAAATTCGCCATCTCCATTATTGTGGGCTTGCGCCCCATCTTACCGTACTGCCCGGAACGGAAGGAACACTGTGATGAGAAGAACGATCTATGTGGTGAGTGAGGGTACACTTCTTGAAGTTTAGACGTAGAAGCCCTATTGACAGTTAACATCCAGACGATGATTTGGGACCTGAAAGAAGATCAAGTATTTTTTGGAACACAAGACGGTTACACAATTTACGGAAGACACAATGATTTGTTTTACACCTTATTGGGATTTGTGTTTGACACGTAATTATTTTTTGTGTGATGGCACCCCTTTATCAGCCAGATAAAAAGGAGGCAGCCATGGGAACTGTGCTGGTTGCATCCCAAGTTTTGCAATGCTATTTTTAGGTTGGTGGAGGTGCTATTGTTTTTTACTGAAAACTACCTTGAAATTTCACAGAACGGATTTATATTTTGGGGGGCGCGATTATTGTGAGGAATATTTTGATTTTTTTGGGATGGCAGTGGAAAAAATTATTCATGCATTTTGCTATCTAGAACCAAATGATAATGAAATTGAGGGATGACAATTCACGTGGTTGAAATTCCTCGGAGATGGAAAAGTTCAATTTTTTGGATCTTGAAATGATGTTTGAGAGAAAACTAGCAGATTCAGACAAAGATATTTCGGGAAAAAATACGGGCTACCAATGTTTGTTACATTTCGTCTAGTTGGGCATTCCACTTCTCAAACAAAAGGAGGATCCCATAGCGCCAATTTCTTAGGACTAGTAGAAATTGTTCAACATTAGAGGAGTTCAATGAATGAATGTATAAAGTTAAATGCGCGTTTTCAGCAAGGGCGTGTTATCTAAAAAATGCGGTTGAGGATGGGCGTTTAATAGGGCTTTGACCAGTGTGACAGAGGACATTTTATTAATAGGTAAAAGAAGAAAGAAAAAACTGATTTAATTCGTTGTATAGTACCTTTGATGATAGAGCTGAATGAAATGAGAGCTAACTAGAGACGATTGGCACATTCTGAAGGCACGAAGATCCAGTATTCTCTGGAAGGGTGATTTGTAAGAATACCCTGGTAGCGTCACTTATAGGAATAGGAAGAAATCCTTGAGGGCATGAATTCTGTGACATATTTTATTTTGAGGGAGATGGGCAAAAAAAAACTATGGTTTGCAGTCTCCGGTGGGAAGGTCTATACCCTGTGCGCAATCTGTTTTCATTCTGTCCATTGCATATGGAAAGACTAAATATTTTTGTTAATCCATTGATAGGGAAGATGATGAGATAGACTATTCATCACTGTAAACCAGAGGGGGTGATTTGTGGGGCCATTGTGTAGCCTGCTCCAAGATATATGTGGGAAAAACCATATAGGAGTTTCAGTCCGTCGGACTCGAAACATCTGAGTACTATGTAAACTAGAGTGTGACACTCCCCTAGCAAGACTCATTTTGGAAGTACATAATGGCGAAATAGAGGTGGCTGAAGTTTTGGGGCATATGTGATGAAAAAGCTAGGGGAAAGAGAAGAGGCGATTTGGATTAGTTTTGTTGCAGGAAAGAGGTCAAGATGGGATACACAGGACTCAATACCTTGAAAACTAAAGGGCCTAAATGAAGGCTTTTCATTTTCGGGCATTGTATTGATTCTTGCCTGATTTCCTATTCTGATGATTTTTGAAGAAACATGATATATGTGATTATGTACGGTCAAGTGGATATTTGGCACAGAGTTGATATATGACTATGGAAGCATCAGAGTTCATATATGGTTTTTCCACCCCCCTCTCCCCCTCATTCTCCCCCCCTCTCCCCCCTCTCTCTCCTCTCCCGGCTTTGCCTCTATGTTTTTCCTCATTTTCCCTGCGGTCCTGTAATGAAGATATTCATACGTGAGGGCCTCGGGGGTTTCTATTTAACAAATTAGGAAAATAATGCATAGTGTATTGCTCTTTTGCAAGGGATATTCATGTATCCATGTACTCATAGATGTATAGATTTATTGCTTCTGATTGCGGCGCTGATTTAGTGCGGAAGCGCGATGCGCAACTGGATGCAGTGGCATTTGAAGATTAGACTGGAGTTTTGCCATGCTGCATGTTTTTGACGCGCTCCCATTGTAGCGTGGTGGATTGAGGTGGCTGCTGTGAGCCGTACGGAGAGGATCTTCAATGGGAAGGTTGTGGGGTCAAACTGTTGGAGGACACGGGAGGGCTGCCATGAGCCACAGCATTATTAAAATGAATATGAATATTACATGTAAAAGAGAAGGTGGTTTATGAATTATGTCTTGAGGACAGTTACTATATAGTTTATGGGGCCTGCAGCTTATTGGAATGAAATATGCATATTACAGTATATTGGAGAAGTGGCATTATGGGAAGATAATATGACAGTGGTCTATTGTACAGGGAGTTTAGATTCCATGAATATGCATTTTAGATATTGAAGAAAGGGGCTTATGGGAATGATGAAAGATGGCAGTGTGCTGTGTATTGTGACACGCCTTAGTGCTTGCTTAGTTCGATTCTAGGTGTGGCACGCAGTTGCAATAATATGAGAGAAAGTGAGAGCGGAGGCCCATCACAGTCAGGGCTGAGGTGTGTCTGTTTTGGTGCTCGCTCAGTCGAGCGTGGGGAGATGGGAGGCGCGACCGAAGAGTAGTAACATTGGCTCAGTACGGTAAGAAAGAAGGGGCGCAAGCCATTATGGAGATGGCGAATTTGATGGAGGTTTTTGCTCGTATGAGAGCAGGGGTGGGCGCGTTTCAGCAGGATATGTTATGAGTGTTGCGCTGCGGGAAGGGTAGGCGAGTGGATTTTATAGTGGTTCTCTGGTTGTGGTTTTAATTCGTTGAGCACCTGAACGGGGTGTTGGTGGTGTTACCTAACATGACATAAAGAAGGAGGGTTGGAGCTTAGACCACATCGTGATGGACTCCTGCCTATGCTTGATAATAGACAGTTAGCTGGCGAATCATGTGGCGGCGAGGAGGTTCAGATATGAAACGGTTTTAAATTGTGGATCTCTTCCACTGTTTACAAGTGTCCCTGGTGCAAGACGGTTGTAACAAGGGGCTTATTTGTTTGTGTCTATGAAGGATAGGGACGAGGCTGCCAAGTAGTTGGTTGGATCCCTTACTGGAGCTAGGGATCTTTGCTATAGCTTATAAGCTTCCATTGTTTGTAGTGGGGGCGATTCCACCAGAGGCGGGAGAGCGGGGGGGGCACACGAGGGGGGGTGGGCTCGGGGGACGTGCTTGGGGCTGTGTGATAATTGAATAGGGTGTTATTCCTCTTTCAGAAGCAAAAGGGGTTATATGATGAGGTTAGTAGTTCTGGTTGTTTTTTATTAGGGTGTTATGTAGTGGTTTTAGAGGTTGTTTGATATAATAAAATGTGACACGTTTGTAGTGTTTTATGCAGAGTGAGAATGATAGAGTTTAAGCGTTATGCCTATGGCAAGAAATAGTAAATATAGTGGATCAACAAGTCATCTTG
Organism: Phyllomedusa bahiana; assembly: GCA_025379985.1. Lineage (NCBI taxonomy): Eukaryota > Metazoa > Chordata > Amphibia > Anura > Hylidae > Phyllomedusa > Phyllomedusa bahiana. The sequence goes on from JAODAL010007094.1 coordinate 62,069, forward strand.
TTCTCTTGGAGGATTCCCAATTTTTGGAGATTGTATGAGGCGCATTGTAAGACTCGGACTTTTCAAATGCGTCTAACTGAAGTTGAGTTCTAGGGGGCTGTTCTGGGGGTGTTCTCTGGGGGTGTGTCGCACACACTTCGTTAATACTTAGGGACACATATATGAATGTGGTTCGGTAAAACTAGGCGCAATACTACTCCGACAGGAAGACCTATGTGCATGTAGTCTGCCTGAGCCTGAGGAATCAAGATGAAGCTAGATTTGCTGTAAGGGGCAAAAATGTCCAACTATTTCTAAAACTTACCCAGTACATTAATAAAAAGTAATTGCTAATATTATCAAACTGATAAATAAATGTGATTTTTTATTATTACAAAGATTAATATAAGAAATATATAAACCCCCAAAAATATAGAAGAATATCCTCGTTATGAAATGTATTTAAAATTGCATAGAATCCTATAACAAATTTTACATTAATTAACCTACTGATTACTTTGTTCAGATTTTTATATTTTAAATTTTTACTACATTAAATTTGAAATATTTTTTTGCTGCTCTCACCCTTTATTCTACATACAGTAAGAGCCCAGGTCTTGCTGGAACCTTTTATCCTCCAAGCAGGATCAGTATCGCAGTTTCTATTCACTGACATGATAGTGTAATGATTTTTTACTTATTTCAAGACATTCTATAACCTTAATACATGTTAGGTGCATTGCTTATGCACCTAAGTACCGTAATGCGCCTAACACACAGGCAAGGTGCGTCGAACTTTACACACCATTTATGAACACACAAAAAACACTTTCATACATCAGGCACATTATACACTGAAAATAAGACTCAACAATTCACTTCGACGCACCTTCCTTCATACATGTCGCCCTTAGCTTTGCCATGCGGAAAATAATGGAAGAATGAACATGTTCTAAGTTTTTTCTGCTCTTTAGAATGGACCAATGAAAATACACGTTGTATGAACTACAATGTGTATTTTCTATTGACGTCAATGGATTTACTTTCGATTTCATGGGGTTTTGGACTTGAAATACTCGGCGTGCGGACGGAGCCCTAGAGCTCACATGCCTAACATGTGCATCAGGCTAAAGCTGCCTATACACTTTAGATACCTGTTGACCAAAAGCTTGTTCAGTAGCAGCTAACCTTCTTGAGTCATTAAAATACAAACCTATTACATCCTTCACACATGATTTTTGCAGTATTGATTTTCAGCATGCATATAATTTTTAACATGCTTATTTTCAGACATTTTGCAAGTGCTATATAAAGGCTTATAGTAAAAAATATCTGAAAAAAGAGCCATAGCATGCTGCATTTTGAAAAATACACCATTGACCCAAAAATGCAAAAAAAAAAAAAGAGAGAAAAAATGATACATGAAAAAAATCATTGGGCCTCATGTATGAAAATGGTCTAGGTATAAGACTTTCTTTGTTGCCCATAGCAACTAATCAGAGATCAGAGCTCCCATTTCATTTTTATAGAGCACTATTTGAAATGAAAGGGGAGCTCTGATTGATTGCTATGGGCAACAAAGAAAGATTTAGACCTAGACCGTTTTCATACTTTTTTTTATGCAAAAAAATAATATTAATAATAATATAATAATATATATATGAAAGTATAATATATCATATTATATAATGTAATTATATATATATATATATATATATTGCATGCATTAGTGCTGTTTTCCTTTTTTTTAGAGCTTTAATGCATACATTATTTATGAGCTTGGGAGCAGCTAAGGAACAGTTTATGTTGGCATGCATGTTTTTTTTTTATATGATTTTATGTTCTAATTTTTCCAAGGCAGTGTCTAGCATTGCTACTTCTTCTATTCACAACACAGTGATCACTGAGGGCTATGCACGCAAAAAAAAAAAAAAAGAGGGAGGAGGTGTGTGTGTGTGTGTGTGTGTGGTGTGTGTGTGGGGTGTGTGTGTGTGAGTGTGTGTGTGTGTGTGTGGTTGTGTTGTGTGTGTGTGGGAGGAGGTGGAGGGCGGGGGTAATGGAGCCAATTTTGTCTTCTCACCAGGCTGTCTTTTCAGTCCCAGGCTAAGGCTGACATTCGAGCTGCTAGTGCTAGATTGCAGTGGCTTTAATCCAGCAATGTATATGCATAATGGTGCAAGATTATTACCCATGACCATGTGATGTACATATATATCACCTGGTCATTATTGGGTTTAGGTGGCCATACCCATTAAATGGAAGTAAAAGGGGTATGGTCAACTTACTCTGTGGCCACTGCAGGCTATATTTAATTTTTTTGTTAGCTATATAGGGATGTTTTATTACTGGACTTATGAAATTCTTTACTTATAATGCAGGGATGCTATAAGTAATTTCAGAGCCCAAACAGCTACAGCATTTAGGCCTCCCACCCATTACCAGTTATTATCTTGTGTATCATCAGCAGGCCATTTCTTTCTCATAAACTTTAATCAGGGTCCCAGGAGTACTGTCAGTACTGCTTTTGTTGCGCTTCTGTTCACATATAAGAAGTAGGGTAAGAAGTTTGTATACACAAAGCTTATTACCCTTGATTTAGGAAAGCCCCTGTTAGAGCATATGAACATAAATGATATGGAAATTTCATTTTCTGTTGACATAAGTGAGGGAGATTCTGTTCGCTCTCAATTTATTGATTGCATTTGACATGTATTTGACCTGTGAGAAGTTCACGTATTTGTTCATAACGGAGTCAAGGGAATTATATTTTCAGTTCCCCAAATAGTCTGCATTTGCTCTCTATAGGGCCTGGGAGTGGAGAAAAGCACATGAAAGGGTAAAAGTGGGGTAAGTGGGTTGCCTAGTAAGTGGGGTACCTAGTAAGTGGGGTACCTAGGAGATTTACTGGCTCCTCCAGACATTGTTCCCTCCTGAGGTCAAATAGATTAAGGACCTTATGTATGAAAACTATTTAGCAATGAGACTTTCTTTGTTGCTCATAGCAACCAATGAGAGCTCATATTTCATTTCATAAAGTGCTCTGGAAAAATAAAAGCTGAGCTCTCATTGGTTGCTATGAGCAACAAAGACTCTCATTGCTGGATACATACAAAAGGTTTTAAGGGTAACTCTGCTTCTGATGAGTGCTAATTATTATTATTTAAATTTGACAGACTGCAAGAGTCAGATTGTAATTCATTGCTGGACATGAAAACTCATATGAGTAACCCAAAACAAATCCTAACATTATTTCTAATACAGACAATGTACACAATTTGTAAGGTTTTATGTTTTATTTCTGTAACTGTAAATACTATTAGCATCTTTTTAAGTTAAAGGTAACATTTTTAATGTTAAGCAGTAAAACAGTAATAAGAAGAAATATCTACAACATTCTGAAAAATCTGAATTTTACACATAATTCATGGAGGATGTTAATTTAAGTGAAGTAAAATGAGGTGGAAAACATTTACAGGCTACACACCTGATTCTGTCCTGTAAATCTTAAATGGGTTGTCTCACTACATTGATTCATCGTACCTCAGTCCTGTTTTCTTGGTTTGACTTTGAATTCAGGGAGTGTTTACTGGCTTCTACAGCTGCAGTAGAAACCAGGTCTGTAGTTTAAAAGGAACCAGTGCTCACAGCTATCAGGGGAGATTGAACAGGTTTTTGTAGCTTTAGCGACCTGAGGAGCTCATACAGCCCATACAATAGGGGGATAGCTAGGAATAGGTAGGACACTGTTAATGGACACATATTACAAAGTCACTTGTTTTTGCAAGATTTTTAACATAAAAAGAAATCTTTGTAGCAAGAAAACCCCCTTAAGTACAATAATTCTCTTAGGTCTATTTCACTAGGTTTACATAAAGAGTACCAAGTGTGCAAAAAGGATTCTCCATTCTACAGAGGTAATACAATAACCTTTTATTTTAGGTTTTTTCTTGACATATACAAAATAGTATAGCACCTAACCCATCTAACACAGTAGCCATCACTATTAATGGGATGAATAATACTCCATTAATAGCCTTCAATTCTCAGAGGCTCAATCTACTAAGTAGCTTACTCAGTGACTGAGTTATGCAGGCAAGGGAAATGCAAAGTCACTTTTCTGTTGTTGGAAGTGCAAGATGATTTTAATCTACATATGAAATAAGGCACTTATCCTGATTTTTTTTTTCTTAATTTATCCTTAAATAAGGCCCCCGCCCACAAAATTTTGACCTTCTTTTGAAAGGTATTTTCTTTTTTAAGTGGTATTCGAATCTCATTTATTAGCTTTAAACATGTAGGCAAAGGTAAATAAAGACTACTTTCAAATACATTGCTATTCTAATTTTGCTTCATTTCATAGAGAAGTTCTTATCTCCTGTTTGTTTACACAAGCTTCTCTACTTACCAACCACCTCTGGTGCCAGTTTGGTGACAACACTGTCTGCTGTGTATTATCAGCTGTCAGGACTGCACTAACGGCCATATAAGAATTGCCTGATGCAGCCTCAGCCAGGGTTTGATTTGCTGCTTAGTGGTTTAAGCACTCAAGCCAATCTCTGACTGGGGTCGGGGTTTTAAACTTTTTCCTTTCTGCCAGGCTCTGCTGGTGGTTACTTTTCATGTCCTAGCTGTCGTGGTTGCTCTGTTTTGTTTTTTGCTGTTTTTTGGATTTTGGCTTGTCTTTCTGGTTTCTCTTTTGCCCTGTCCTTTGGTACTTCGCATACTCCTGGTTTGACCTTGGCCCGTCTGACTATTCCCTTTGTGTTTTCTGTGGTGTCCATTCCTTGTTTGTCATACATTTGTCTTCTGTCTATTTGGTACACGTTTTTTCTAGATATAGTTTGCAGCTTACTTGTGCAGTGTCGCCTGTCTCTGGGTGGATGCTCTGCCTAGGCATTTTTGATATAATTGGATATTACATGTCTTGTGTACAACTTTTTCTCTATAGCAATTTTTTTTTCATGTAAATATACCGAATAATGCAAGCTGAGATGGTTTGTAGCATTGAGTGACTGCTGCCAAGTTTATTTGCCCTTTCTCCATACAGTTCCATATGAAATTAATTTAGTTGCTATGGAGAGTCTGTTAAACAGCTATAGCTCTTTATACTATATGGGAATATAAGGCAAATGGTTCATACCAGTCTATCTGATACTATAGTAGTATTCACACATTTTGACTTTAAAGCAACACTTCTGATTTTGGACGACATGTATGAGCGGGGCTCTGACATACTTTGAGCCAAATAATTGTGATAGCCCTGTCCAACAGATGTATGAATAGTCATATGCCAACACTTGGCACAGTCTGTACTAGACACAACACTTTTGAATGCTCCAAAATGTGTCAAGAATGTACCAAAGTTTGGCACAAACCTGCCATACAAATCCATACCACTATATGTGGCAAAATGTTTGTTGCAAAACACTCCTTTATACATACTATCGCATTCTATACTCCTCTATATCAATTTAGAACTGCTGCTTTGGTGGCAAGTTTCATACATGTCGCCCTTTAATATCACATAATAAGTCTATATTAATGCATTTTCAATTGTAATGGGCTTTACTGTATTAAATGAAATGTTTTCCTCCTTATACACACATTTTAATGGTTCTAGTTCAGCTGACAATTGTTATGTCTCTTCTTGGCAAATTTTTGTATTAATGAATTGTCATTTGAAAATGTAAAGGCTTTGTTCACATAACAGATTTTCTACTGAAAAAATATGTCATGGATCTGAAGCAGGAATGTGAGGTGAAATCCTAGAATCTCTCCATAGTTTATGCATGCAAATTAGCCACACTTAGTGGGGCCAATCCATGTCCTGTCTACCTGCCACAGTCTCTGATGCAGACACTGCATCAATAAGTGAAATCTCAATTCTTTTTTTTTTGCCATAGTGAAGATTTCATATCCAGGAGCATAAAAATCTTTCATAGTTTATTATATAACCTACAGTGTGGATTCCCATCAACATGAAATGAGACATAGACTACTAGAAGAATGCATGTTTTAGTGTAGAATGCAAGTTGATTTTTTATCAAACCCTCATTACATTCTGTCATGCAAGGGGCCGTTCACACGGCTGATTTTGGCACTGTTTTCAGCCGTACTGCGCACCGTATTTGCGCTGCAGTACGGCTGAAATCAGTCCCAGTCATTACGGTAATCCACAGTTCTCATAGAGAATTATGGATTCCGTCTCCTCTCCCTACTCGGCGAATCCGCCGGGCGGGGAGAAAGTGACATGCACATTATTTACAACATGTACGCGCCGTGAATACTGCATGTATATGGGGCCGGCGAGCTGCCGGCCCCCCACTCCCGTTGCACGGCAGCCGGCGTAATTGCGGGGCGAAATCCGTCCCCGAGTTACGCCGCAATAAGCGGTGTGAATTAGCCCTAAGGCTATGTCTACACAGCACACGAAAACGGTCAGATTTTCGGTGGTTTTAGTATTTTGAAACCGCTGAAAATCTGACTCTTTATCAAGCCCATAGACTTTAATAGAAAAAACGACCTGTAGTCTACGCAGTTCGTTTTTATTAAGCTTGTTTTCTGGCGCCGGCGGATTTAGGAACATGTTGTATAATCTGCCAGCATTTTGCGTTTTGCCGTTAGTTTCCCATACAATCATTTGTATGGACCGATGGCAAAAAAATGAGAACCAACCGCAGTTTTTGCAAAAACAGTTACAAACCGCGGTTGTGCATCGGACAAAAAGCGGTCGACTTTCCGACGGATTTTGTCCGATGCTGTGACTTAGCCTAAATGTTATTTGTTTTATTAAGATATTTGCATTCTTTGTCAATTAACATTACTGTAGCACCTTTTACTAGAATTCTGCATTGTACCATTAATATGAAATTCCTCCTGGAAATGTAAGAACAAATCCAAAGCTGGACAATACCATTCCCCTTTTCAATGTAGCATACCCACACACTGAGACTTTCCAGTCAGTGCTGACAGTACCAGGGAATAAGGACAAACACTACCGGAAAGGGAAATAGTATTGCCTAGTTGTCAATTTATTCATACATTTATAATAGGAATAATAAGATAGTGCAAGTTTGTATTAAAACACATTTAAGGATGGCTGACTGATATTCTGTAATGAAACGTTTAACTCCAAATCAGGTAGACTGAGTGCAGATTCAATATGTGGCCTTAACATGTAGATCAGAAATTGAGAAATTGTAATAAAAATATTTCAAATGAAAACTCCACTCTAAATCTAGAGATGTTGCTCATTTTATGGTCTATTCACACTGTTTTTGTTATTTACGTCAGAGGTATTCTGATGTATCAAAGCTAAGCCTGGAAGCGTGTGCACCATGATATCACAGCACCAATTGTTAGCTCAACTTTTTCAATACCTTTCAATGGTTGTTGTTGTAATCTAAAAGTCATGATATCACCTTCAAGGTAAACTCTGCTATATCCATACATTGAGAGGATTTCCCAGTGTTTTCCTTCAATTGATATGTGTGACATATAATAGTCCAATAGCAAATGTCAACTATATAGCTCCCATTGTCACAAGAAAGTTTATTGCTCATTATACATTTTTTACCTAAAGCCTCTTTGTAGTATAGCTATTCTATACCGCAAAAGAAAAAAAAAAGTATAATAACCTACGGCCTGACAAATACCAAAATAACATTATTTAGATTGTTTTGAAAGTGAATGGGACTTTATGAATATATTTAACAAATATAGTGGGAGTTGATGGTAAAGACATAGGGTGACATGTAAAAATAGGGCTGCGCCAGTTTTCTGGTATGCTTTGAGTCAAAAAACTTGTCGAAGCCCTGTTCTATAGATGTATGAACAGTTGTACTGCACTTTTGAATGTGTCAAAGCTATGCGCTAAAGATATATGCAAAATATATACACCAAAGATATGCCATGCAAGGCATACCACACAACAGATTTTGAACCTAGATATGAAAGGTTCATACATACTGTCGCATTCTGCACTCCTCTATATCGAGGCGTGTTGGTGTCTAGTTTCATACATGTCACTCCTTGTGTCACCAGCACTACTAATCTGAGCATTTCACAGGGGAATTTGGAGGGCACACAGGAAAGGAGAGGAAACCCCCCAGTGGGTGCCTGGGCTACTTGGCAGGGATAAAACACAAAAGCAGAAAAGCAAGAGACAATGTGGAAGATTCATGAGCAGTATGTGCAGTTGAGTACAGTAGTTGTAGGGTAGGTCTCAAAAATTAACTCCACTGGTGAATCCCAAGAATCAGCTTCACTATTGGGTCACCTAAGTTCAAACCACTAGTGGGCCCCAGACGGACACTGGGTTCAAGTCCCTATTTTCACTGATGTTCACATACCAAATTACTTAAATAGTGTCAATGGAGTATCGTTTTTTTTTAGGTTGGGAAATCAGGGCTCTCACTGTCTCCTAGGATTCCTGTATAACAATATTAGCTTGTACGGCAGCAAAAGTAACCTGACATATCCTCTTTAGGCTTTCTATAAAATACTTTCATTCTAAAAATCAAAAACGTCACACATGTAAGACCTTATGTATGAAAACAGTCTCACAGTAAGACTTTCTTTGTTGCCAATAGTAACCAATCATAGCTCAACTTTTATTTTTCCAGAGCACTATATGAAATTAAATCTGAACTCTGATTATTATTATTATTATTTATTTTAAAGCACCATTGATTCCAGGGCACTGTACATTCAAAGGGGGAGGTTACATACCAAACATATGTCAAACAAGTACAATAATGACTAACAACTGGCACAGAGGGAAAGAGGACTCTGCCCGTGAGGGCTTACAATCCACAATGGAGGAGGAAAGAGACAGAAGGTGAGGGCTGACATTTTGTGGGGTAGCACAGTAGCAGCAGGGTTATTGTATGTTATAGGTAATCCTGAAGAGATGGGTTTTCAGGTCGCTTTTGAAGCTGGTGAAAGTAGAGGAGAGTCTGAAGTGTTGGTGCAGTGAGTTCCAGAGAAAGGTGGAAACATGAAAGAAGTCTTGGAGATGGTTGTGTGAGGAGCTGACAAGAGGAAAGCAGAGAAGAAGGTCCTGTGAAGAGCAGAGACTGCATGAGGGAAGTTATCTGGAGATTAAGGCAGAGATGTTTGGAGAGGAGATGTTATGGAGAGCCTTGTAGGTCATGGTAAGTAACTTGAAAGTGAAGTCAGTGAAGGGAGAGGTAGAGGAGTAGTGAGGAAAGAGGTGGATAAGATGGACAGCCGAGTTGAGGAGGGTTTGAAGGGGAGCAAAAGTGCTAGATGGGAGGCCACAGAGAAGGGTGTTGCAGTAGTCCAGGCAGGAGATGACAAGGGCATGGACTTACATTTTTGGAGCATCAAAGTTGAGGAATGAGCGGATACAAGAGATATTTTTTTCAGGTGGAGGCGGCAGGCAAAGTTAAGGGCGTGGATGTGTGTTTTGAAAGACAGAGAAGAGTCGAAGGTTATTCCAAGGCAGCAGACTTGTGGGACAGATGAGAGTGTAGAACCATTGACTGTGATAGAGAGATCAGGTGGAGGGATAGAGGGGAATGGTGAAAAGATGATGAATTCAGTTTTCTCCACGTTTAGTTTTAAGAGACGGGAGGAGAAGAAGGAGGAAATGGATGATAAACAGTTTGGGATCCAGGAGAGAAGAGAGGTAGAGATGTAGAGTTGTGTGTCATCAGCATATTGATGGTAGTGAAAGCCGTATAAAGCTATGAGCTGACCAAGGCCAAGAGTGTAAAGAGAGAAGAGTAGTTGGCCCAGGACTGACCCCTGGGGGATGCCAACAAAGAGTGGCCGGGGGTTGTAGGTGGAGCGAGAATGAGAAACGCTGAATGTCCAATCAGTGAGGTATGAGAAGATCCAGGAAAGAGCCAAGTCCGTGATGTCGAGGGAGGAGAGGATTTGTAGCAGGAGGGAATGTTCGACAGTGTCAATGGTAGAAGACAGGTCTAGAAGTAGAAGGACAGAATAATGGCATGAGGCTTTAGCAGTTGCTAGGTCATTAGTGACCTTGGTTAGGGTGGTTTCAGTAGAGTGGTGGGGTCGGAAACCAGATTGTAGTGGGTCAAGAAGAGAGTTGGAGGAGAGGTGGGAGGACAGTTGAAGATAGACGTGATGCTCGAAGAGTTTGGAGGCAAAAGGGAGCAGTGAGATGAGAGTATCAAAGTTAAGGAATGAGCAGATGCAAAAGATATTTTTTCAGGTGGAGGAGGCAGGCAGAGTTAAGTGGATGTGTGATTTGAAAGACAGAGAGGAGTCGAAGGTTATCCCAAGGCAGCGGAATCGTGGGACAGATGAGAGCATAGAACTGTTGACTGTGATAGAGAGATCAGGTGGAGGGATAGAGTGAGACGGTGGAAAGAAGATTTCCTCCACATTTCGTTTCAGAAGATGGGAGGTGAAGAAGAAGGAAATGGACGATAGACAGTCTGGGATCCAGAAGAGCAGAGAGTTAGTATCTGGACTGGAGATGTAGAGTTGGGTGTCGTCAGCATATAGATGGTATTGAAAGCCACTGTTCTATAGATGGAACAACACATTTTAATGTGCGTAGAATGTTTGATGCAAAACTGCCATACAAAGTTTGGTGCATTACATTTTGGGCCACATGTATGAAAACTGTCTAGGTCTAAAACTCTCTTTGTTTTCCAAAGCAACCTATCAGAGCGCCCCCTTTAATTTTTCCAGAGCACTCTATGAATAGAAAGGGGCACTCTGATTGGTTGCTAAGTGCAACAAAGAGAGTTTTAGACCAAAACAGTTTTCGTACATGTGGCCCTCTATGCACCAAAATGCTTGGCACATAACACTTTCATTCATACTGTCGTATTATTCACTCCTGTATATCTATTTAGAACTGGTGTGTCGGCGCCAAGTAAAACAAATGTCGCATGCAAATTCATAGATGTCGCCCTTAGTTTTGGATGCAAGGCTGTAGCCAAAACAAAGTCTGAATTCTTAAAGAAAAAACAACAGAAGGAGGATTTCCATGGCAAAATATGCCGCAAAATCTACATATAATACACACAGTTTTGCCATGGATTTATCTCAGATTTGCTAGAAATATGATCTGGCCTCAGGCCAACTTCTCCTTGGCTCAAACAAGATGCTATGCCTACTGCATGCAATTATATAGGATCAAGTAGATGAATATAATATATAATATAATTTATAATTAGTCCATTTCTAATTATAATTAGTCTGCATAACAAATTTGCAGATGTTTGTGCAGAGTTTTACATGGATTTCCCGAAGGAAAAAAGATAAGCAACTAAAATAAAACACAATACTTAGCCCCCCATGCGCCCCCATGCCAATAGTTATTTGGTCCCACAGGTAGTGAAATAGGAAATGAAATCTGCAACAATAGTATTGACTTGCATATTTCTCCTTCCACACTGAAATCTCTGAGGAAAAGCACAACATATCCATGCACTATTAACAGCAGAAACTGACATGCTATGGATTTTAAAAAACAGATATTTTTAGAACTCACCAGCTTGTCTCCTCCTGTGCTCCACTATGGATTTTCCAGATGTGTCCCATGTGCATTTCACCTATTGGTGTAATTACAGATTTTAATGAATTAGTGTAAAACAGATAATAAAACCCCAAAATAAGTTTAAGGAAAAGGAAGCAGATAACTAATACAGATAAAGCAAATCATTACATCCAACATAAAAAAACCTGCTAGATGCTGGGAATCTCTATTGGGGATAGGAGTTTATTTAGGTCATGTACTTTATAGACCAAGTACCAGAAATGAAATCAGGACCACCCTCACCTGGTTCCAAATGCACCTTCTGATCCCATATCGTACTGAACTGTCCTGTAGAGAGGTACTACTAGACTGCCTGTTACCGCATGCACTTTGCTAATACAGGGTTTTTACAAGGAAAATGTTCATGATAATTGGTTGGATCTTCCAGTCACGCACATAAACCCTCCATAGCGACAGTGTCTGTTACATTTTTCATGTAGAGTCTGTTTTAAGATACAGTATCCCAGGAAATACCTCATTGTATGGTGAGAATATTGTATCCTGAGGCCTTTTAACCTAAGGGTTTAATGTAATACAAAGTAAATCAGCCTGATACATATTATGCTCAATACTACATTTTTATTGAATGAACTTGTACATAATTTAAACACATACAAATGTTAACATAAATAAAAATACTAAATGAAATGTTTTTGTAAGTAGTGTGATGTGTGTGATTGACAAGCTACCAACAGTATAAGCAAAACAATAAAAACATAGTATCTTTGTTTTTCAAGGGAAAAACTTTAAATTTTAAGGCAAAGTTTATATTACATTATACTGAAATGCAAGCAGAGATAAAATCTAAATGAAAAATCCATTTTCAGTGGTGTATAACAAAAAAAACATTGCCAAGCATCTTGTAATATTCAGGGATGAAGGATAATAATGTTTCTCAAAAATAATGAAAATACACTCAGCAATACACAATGTGATACTAATAATAAAATTGTATATTATATTGGTTAATGTATATATATATATATATATATATATATATATATATATATATAATATAATATAATTATATATATACTAAAATTATATATATATATATAATATGTATTACACATATTTTATATATATATATATAATATATATATATATATATATATATATATATATATTAGGATAGCAAACAGTCACATGGGGTCAAGATATCAAAATGTATAGGACAAGGGAACATACATGTGGTATGGTATTATCAATGGAAGAGTCTTTCTGTATGTCTCTTCTAACTGTATCTCTTCAAAGCCTTGTGTTCTTAGATGCTCTTCTGCACATAGACCATAAAAGAGTGTATATGACATGTAATGTGGACTTATTTTGGCTTATATTAGTGATATGAATATCACATAAAAGAGACAATAAATTTGGTTTAATCAGACACCAAATTTATAACATGTTATTTTATTTTACTAGTACCATATAATTTCTTTGAAATTGAGTACAATCCTTTATAGGCAGTAATGTATATGATATATCATAGTCTTGATTTTTCTTTGATTAAAATAATTTTTTACATGAAAAATCAACAAAAGAAAAAACAATGCCTTAGATTTACAAATGAAATATTTGTGTCATAAATAGAATTGTTATTGTATTTGGGTTGACTGTGTCTTAACCTGCTCAAAGGCATTTATACAGAGCCTGCGGTGCACTACCTTTAAAGACAAGTGAAGTGTCAACAGACATTGGAAAACTCATCAACATATCACTATGACCATCACACCATGAACACAAACTGTACATACTTCAAAGGTTAGCTACACTGGACAAAATGTGATGTACCGATTATTATTTTGAAGAAATATCATTCTGAACTATCTATAGAAAATGTTTAAATGACAGTTATCTCACACTGGAAAAAAATAAGATACTTTAAAAAAAAATTGTTCTCTGAATATGTATTGATATAACAAAATGAATGAAAGCAGGAAACTACTAAGTCAAAATTTTAAATCGGCTGTGATGTAGTTTATCGAAATTGTATGTTACCCTACCTTTCATAATTTAAACAACATTATTATTATTATTATTATTATTATTATTATTATTATTATACAAAAATATTTACAATCAATAGAATCAAGAGAGATAAATCATAAAAGCCATATAATTGATCAAGTTCACAGCTCTCTGTAATCAAACTGGCTGTTTTACTACTACAGTTTTTTGTTTCTCCATAAATAGAATACCGATGTCATGATTGAGTCTTTTTCAATGTAGAGCCAAAACATTGCCACTGGACATGCTGAATTACATTTTTTTCTCGTCTTTTGCTGGAGTGCTGAGATTTTTCTTTATTGTATACATATGGACTACTAAAAACATTTTTTTTTCACTGACACTCTTTGTTGCCTTGGCTGTTGTGTAGTACTACACTTTTCTTTGGATATCTATCTATCTATCTATCTATCTATCTATCTATCTATCTATCTATCTATCTGAAGAAGCACATTTTTTCTGTATTATAATACTGTTTATTGTGATTGTGTTATCACCCTGCATTAAAGATGCTGTGTGATCGTTTCAATGCACTAATATCTCAGACAACTATACTTATCAAGCAAAAACTTGTATCTTTCTAATTAATGAGTGCAGCAGCATTTTTCTATCTATCTATCTATCTATCTATCTATCTATCTATCTATCTATCTATCTATCTATCTGTATATAATACTATCTATCTATCTATCTATCTAATTATCTATCTATCTATCTATCTATCTATCTATCTATCTATCTATCTATCTATCTACCTACCTACCTACCTATCTATCTAATCTATCTATCTATCTATCTATCTAATCTTCTATCATCTATCTATCTATCTTATACTCTCTATCTATCTATCTATCTATCTATCTATCTATCTATCTATCTGTTGTCTGTCTATCTATTTATTTGGTGTTGCTCATATATAAATGAATTATCCTGCCTGATCACAAAACGGCGCAGCTGCACATTTGCTGCTGCTCAGTCTTCTCTATTCCCTCTCTGCTCTCATCTCTGTAGTCATTTAAGGAAAAAAAAAACTATGTACTAGGTATGTAGCATTAAGATTTCTACTTTCCTGAAATCCTTATATCACCCCTTCACTATAGCAGACTACCAATAATATTGATATCAACTATTTCACTGCCCTGGATCACCAGGGATGCTGACATTAAGGGACACATATATGAAAACTGTCTAGGTCTAAAACTCACTTTATTGCCCATAGCAACCAATCAGAGCACCCCTTTCATTTTTCCAGAGCACTATATGAGTGAGGGGTGCTCTGATTGGTTGCTATGGGCAATAAAGTGAGTTTTAGACCTAGACAGTTTTCATATATGTGACCCTAACACTTTTACTGCTATTGTTCACAAGGACTATGGACATTAACCACATTACTAACATACCACCAGGAATATAGAAAATAAGCTTCATTGCATAAGATCTGAGTACCATTTATTACTATTTGTCTGGATGCTAAGTAGCTTTGTTTATCTGTCTTCTTTATGGTGCTGTATGTTAATATTTATTTGAATAGAGGGAACAATGCACAGTTTTTTTAATTGCCCCTGTCACTTACTACAAATGCTTAAAGGGAACAATGCCAGCAAAGTGCAGGGCCCAGGCTGAATTTTTGCACCAGGAGCCAAAAGTCTTTAGCTAAGCCCATCTATCTATCTATCTATCTATCTATCTATCTATCTATCTATCTATCTATCTATCTATCTATCTATCTATCTATATCTTTACATCAATTTATATCTATCTAGTAAGACATATTGTAAATAAATCACTTATAATTAAATCGTTACATTCTATAAGTTTGCAGTATATCTTCTGTTTGTTGAAATGTGGCCCTTAAGTATATATCTCTTCCATGGTTTTTATTATATATATATATATATATTTATATATATATATATTTATATATATATATATATATATATATATATATATATATTTATATATATATATATATATATACACACACATCTACAAGTTTAGCTACAGTTGCAGCTATCCTCAAGCTTAATGACTAAAATTGACTTTAAATATTTCACACTGAATATGTACAGTTCACTTTATTTTAGTTTGACTGGTCCGTTGTATAAAATGTGCTGTACTGAGAGATTGGTTATATTGTTCTCTGTAGACAACATTGCTCATTTTTGCATATTTCTCCAGTATGACATTTAGCTTGGAAATATAACTGCCAGAAAACTTTTATTTAGCAATAAAGAGGAATATGTTTTGCTTTGTGCTTTTATATCTTACAGTGCCACTTGAATATCAATGATGTTTCTGATGTTATATGTGTAGAAGTGCAGGGAACAGGATGAACATTGTTTTTTGACTGACAACAGCATTTTCCATCTGGAACGGATTACAAGCTTCACCAGATTTTCTGTGTCAGCCTATGAGGGTAAAGACTAGTCACTTTATCACCATGTGTATGACAAATTAAATTGCAATTAAGTATTATTTACAGTATGGTTAGGGAATTTTTTCCTAGCATAATACAAATTACATAGACTGCTGATTAAAAATGATATGCTTTAAAGACTATCAAAATAGACATTTATAGTTGACCAGTGTATTAAGTAAATAGCATGCTAAAGCATTTCATACCCAGGATAATCTTAACTTAGACAATTTGAAGATTTTGTTGACATTTCTTAAAGTGCTCAGGGTTTAGAGGACAGGGCTTAACAAGTCATTTAGGCCTTGTGCACAACATCCATGCAAATTCAACCTACAAACTGCATCCAAGCATTGGATTCCAAAGCGTTGTTCATATGGTATTAAAAAAAACAAAAAATACGTGACATGTCACTTATTGACATAGTTTACATGTTGAATCCACATGAAAACATCATTGGGTAGCTTAGTGGTGGTAATCAATGTTCAACAGAGAATATTTGGCTGTGTGAACAAGCTCTTTTCATACAGAAATGAATTACAATTTTACCCACAATAAGCAAAGTCACTGTTAAAGTACATTGGGACAGATTGTAAATTGCGTTGTGAAATGTACTCATTTAGGAGTCTACAAATACAGTACCGGTTAGATATGTAACCAGCAGGACTGTCATATAGAAAAAAATGTTACAGGGTTATAATTGCAGTAAAGGTGGCAGCAGTGCCATCTGGTTGTGCAATAAAGGTGTAGCTGTGCAAATAAAGGTTGTGATTATGCAAATGGTTAATCGGTAAGGTTTGCGTCATTGCTAGGCTGCGTATTCATTTTTGAAAAACAAAGTTACAGAAATTGAGGTGCTGGTTGCAAATAGGTTTAAGCAGGTCATTAGCAAACAAAGCAATATTGCACTATTTTTTAAACATATTTTCTTTGGCATCTACAGTTTTAGATATAGTGTGCAAAATTAAATGTGGGCCCTAAGTGCTGGAATATTGTACCCACAACACAATCATAATAATTAAATTCAAATACAGCAGTTAAAGAGCAGTAGCACTGATTGCTATTACTTCCTGATCCATAGGCTCAAGGCATATGCCCCCTCCCACATAATAGATTTATATACATTATATTCATATACAGTAATCAATATACTGTACTAGGAATAAATAACACCTTTTTACTGTTACAATAAGCAAACTGCACAAGACCAGTATTACCAATGGTACTGTTGTAGAAGGCCTGCAGCTTGGCAACTTCAATTGCTTGTACATACTGACTACATAGTATTATCATATTGTTACAAAATACAAATAAATACAGTGGCTGATTCCAATCCCACACAGGCGCTCTGAAGACTGCATAGGTGATTACTGATCAGTTAAATCCAGTGACTCGTAGGTGAGGTCTTCTGCTATTGTCCTTCTGGACTGCTATATGGACTTCTACCAGCCACAACTTGTAATCGCTCTCCATATCTCCATTTTTTACAGATTGATCTCAACAGACTGCATTTTATGCCCCCATTTATCCCACATGCATTTTTTTATACTCCCTCTCTCACAAACTGCTCCTCATAGTTCATGTTCTCAGATAGATTGTTCCCTTTGCCTCCTTTCTTATACAGAATGTTCCTTATGTCCCCTCTCTCACAGACTGCTACCCATATTCCCCTCCAGACACATAAACTTGTTTCCATGGTCCTGCTTTTATTGACTTCTCCACATGGACCCCACTGTCACACGGAGGGACTCTTATGCCACCTGTCATAGACTGTTCTTCTATTGCACAGACTGCTACATTACTTCACTCAGAAGACTTCCTAAGGGTCCGTCCACACGGCAGTGACAAAATACCAGATGGATTCAGTCTTAAGAATCCGGCCAGTATGTTGTTGTCTTTTGAATGGTTTTGGGGGATGGTTCTGTCCACTGTTTGCGGATTCACTGTCCCCCTCAACCATTCCAATGCACACCTTCTGCCCAAAATCCAGACGAAAGATTATGAATGTTTAAAGCTTTTCGGAGTACTGGCAGTGTAAAAACCCAACTGGCAGAAAATCCGTGTGGACTAATAGTCTATTTGCAGGTTCCAAGTCTATGTGCAGATTTGAAAATCCAACCAAAAACCTTGCCTTGTGGACTGACCCTAACGCCCACTTTCTGTTGCTGCTTTCCGTTCTATTTTTAACAGAAAGCTTAACACTAATTATTCAGATTAAATTTTTAATTTATATACTGATAATAAAAATCAGTGCAGGCAGTGAATGAAGAGGACTGTGCAGCTGCATTTGAATATCCACACAGTTTTCTCTACAGCGCTATGCAGAATCATTAAAGGGGACAGTGAAAACAAGTAACTTTGCAATTAGATGTCATTAGCAAAGCTGTCTTGTATTCACAGTTTTCCTTATCTTCTGTTTCTGTTTACACTGATATCCAGTGCTGGTCGGATCCCTCCTCCTTGCATTTCACTAACTGAGAGCTCATTTACATTCTGTTCAGCCCCGGTCGTATTCACGGAGCTTGCATTCCTGCCTATCACTCAAAGTAAGGGACCGGAACATTTTCACTCTGCACAGCCAGAAGAAACAGAATAACACTGCAGGGCTTCTACAATCAGGAAACAGCACAATTGTATGTCGATCCCTGCCTGTCTGACTCAGAGTTAGGGGCCATAGCAATTTCTCTCTGCACACCCAGCAGAAACACACTGCAGCAGATTCTACAATCAGAAAATAGCACAGTTGTGTCTCGGTGCCTAACTCTCCTGCATAGAAGGGAGATCTGTGCCGTTCATAGAAAGCTGGAGTCAACTGTAAAAAATATCCAGCTGTGAGAGGAGAAGAGATCAGTGCTCAGTGTAGATTGAATGCAGCCTGTGGGAGGTATACAGCTCTTACAAAATAAGACTGCATAGAGAAAGACACAGTGACATGTGGACTCAGAGAGGGGAGGGGGGGGGAGTCTCGGGAGCCAGCATGAACAGTAAAGGGGGGAGAATGTCACCCAGCTGGGAGGGGAAGAAACGGCAGTGCATTTCTAGTGTTGAGAAGCTGAGAGCAGTATGAATCAGCCGAACTAAAGAAGCGATACATCCCCTTTAAGTGGAAAGTTCAGGGAACATGTTTTTTCTGACTGGGGAATGAGGGGGGTTTAAAGAGGGCAGCTTAAATGGAATACTGTCAGGGGCTTCTTTGGATATAAAGGCCCTGGAGAAATCAGTCTGTTCCACCCTAATGTGGGCCATTCACCCCAGGACTTAGCAAATACATATTGATACATATAAACATCTGATCTCGAATGCAGTGGCTCTGTTAATGGTACCTTCTTGACTAAATATAGTGCTAGGATTTTGCCCTTGTTTACCCTGGCTCAGTGGCACCACTGTTCACTAGCCCTTTGCATGATTTTGCAGATATTTTTTCTCAGTAGGCTTTTTATACTAAAATTTGCCTGCTTCATATTCTTAATAAAGTTTTTGCTGTTCCTTTGTTTGTTTAAAAAATGGGAATGTACAACTTGCTCCTTGATGATTCTATAAACATTGGGGTACATTTATTAAGGCAATAGTGGCAGAATTCTGGCAAAATGTGTGTCAAAATAGTGGTACACATGCATTACAGAATATTTATTAAGCATGATCTCAATAAAAGTGGCATGGATTAACAAAAAGGGTGTAAGGCCTAGCATACATATTATTGGCATAAAGTAAGCCAACTAATAGAAGGTTTAATCTTAATGCATGAGATTTATCATTACTCTGATAAATATAGTGCATTTTAAGATTGCTTAGTCTAAGTTTATATTGTCTAAGTATAAAGCAATATTGATAAATCTGCTCCAGTGTTTTGGGGTTCACGCAACTCAAAAGTACATAATTTGAACAGACGCGAAAATTACAGTTTTTGTTTTATATCTATATTGGGTAACAGTGATCTAAAGAAACGGTTTATTATTTATATAGCTATAGAATCTACAATTATTTAATTACTTTGGAGACATTTTAAAAATTCTCTAAATATGTACTTCACCGAATATGTTTTTTTTAGAAATTGATTGAAGATGTTGTTTCATGTCATGAGGTAATAGGGAGATAAAATTCCTCATTATTAACAATGGACCATGATTTTTTTTAATTAAAAATGTAGTTAGCATACAAATGCATAAAACAGAGACCCAGTCAGTGTCTGAACATACATATATAGGGGGACATGTATGAAAGTTGTCTCGGTCTAGGATTTTCTTTGTTGTCCATAGCAACCAATCAGGGCTCACCTTTCATTTTTTTCAGAGAACTACATGAAATGAAAGGGTAGACCTTGACAGTTCTCATACACGTGGCCCATAATGTTCATGGAGAGTAAAGGATATTAAATCACAGCATCAATTTCTGGGGAATAGTATGGAAGGGGTGGTTGAAAGATAGGAAACGGTTTAAGAAATGTGGAAGAACTGATAAACAGTTGTCATTTTCAGGACATGTCTAAGAATATTGATCTTATACACTTGTGATGGTGGAGGCCGATGTTCATTGTTATCTTATTGGGAGATCAGCCAATAATAAGTACTTTAGGAGCAATTTTCTTTCATCAGCATGAGTATTCAGCAGCAATATCTAGACACAGAAATATTTTTAAATGATAACATTTGTTATGTCTTTTAGTTAAATTAACAATTAATTGTGGGACAACCCTTTAAAGGGGTTGTCTCACTACATTGATTCATCTTACCTCAGTCCTGTTTTCTTGGTTTCATGTTGAATTGTTTACTGGCTTCTACTAGGCTGCAATAGAAGCCAGGTCTGTAGCTATAGCAACCAGTGCTGGCAGCCTATCAAGAGAGATCAAACAGGTCTATAGCTATAGCGACCTGAGAAGCTAATGCAGCCCATACAACAGAGAATATCTAGGGATAGGTAGGACACTGTTAATAGACACATATTACAAAGTCACTTGTTTTTGCAAGATCTTTAACATAAAAAGCAATCCTTATAGTGAGACAACCCCTTTAATAAAAAAAGACTAAGATGAATAACTATGCAGCCATGTGGCTGGCAAGTTTCTCTTCTTTGTTCTCAGTTGCCAATCTTAGACTGAACAGATGAGTCAGTTGCAGTAGACTTGTTGCTAGAAAAATCTTATCCCTTTGTAGGAAATAAAGTGGCAAACAATGTCAGCAGGAATGAAGCTATACTTTTTTATTATGCTGCTTACCATGTTTATACATAGTACAACTTGATGGAAAACCTCATTAAATAAATGTTACAAAATGAATATAATTACAATATTAACCTATTCCAATACAGTGATATTTGGTAATGCAGTTTTTTTTTCTATTTATTTCATCCATACATTCTAAAACCTATATGTTTTTCATTTGTCCATTCACATAGACATATGAGGGCTTGTTTTCTCATGACAATTTTGTCATTTGTTGGGATATTTTTTTTGGAGTTCATACTAAAATGGATATATGTGAGGGTTTATTTTTTGGAAGGTGAGCTTTCATTTTTTTGTAACTTTTAATGACTTTTTATTTACCGTGTGTCGGGAAGGTGCGGTGAGCGAACACACATGCAACAATATGGAGTTTTAAGGCATTTGCAGTTACAGACAACTATGGTTATATTTTAATCTGACATTTATAGACTTGCTGATACTAAATGTGTTTAGTATTTTTTCTAATATAGTAATTTGCTAAAAGGGAGCTTTTGAATTTTAGATTTTTCATTTTTTAAATATTTTGAATACTTTTATTTTCTGTGACTTATGGGCACCTCCTTGGATACTTGGTCACTAGGCGGCACAATCACTTGTATACTGTACTGCAATGCTAATGTATTACAGTGTAGAGTTCAATTATGGCACTTCCAATACACCCTGTTATTGGCAGGGCTAATAGGTACAGTAACATGGTAGTCCTCTGGGCACACTCTCCACTCTTCTCCTAATATTGTGACATACATGTACATTTAATATAAGTTTATAAATGGGCAAATGCCTTTTATTAAGGTCCTGTACACCTTCATTTAAAAATCTAACTGGCCATCATGTTATGTAAACAGGGAAATGGAATATTTTATTAAAGTAAATCTTTCTCTTCAGAAATCCAAAAACAATAAACTCATGCAGCAGTGTCATTCCTAGTGACTTCATAAAGCCTTTCAGATAACTGTTTACTTAATGAATAGAGGAGCAGTAAGCCGAAATGTCAGTTTATAGAGGAAAAACTACACTGCTAATCACAACTGTGTGGTCATTTATTTAATGCTAGACACGGCTTTATTGGTTTTTAGCAATTGGGGTTTGATGCCATTTGATACTTAAATACAGCTGCTGAAATGCTATATACTTCATGCTCTGATCACCTTTGGTCTAACAGTATAGGATGACATGTATGAAGGAAGGCGCGTCAAAGTGAATAGTCAAGTCTCATTTTCAATTTATAATGCGCCTGATGTATGAAAGTGTTTTTTATGTGTTCATAAATGGTGTGTAAAGTTCATCGCGCCTCGCCTATGTGTTAGATGCATTATGAAACTTAGGCGCATAAGTAATGCGCCAAACATGTACTAAGGTTATAGCTAGGTTGGAAATAAAAGAAAAGTCATTAGAGTGGCATGTCAGTGAGTAGACTCCATGGTACTGATCCTGCTTGGAGGACCACAGGTCCCAGCAATACCTGTGCTGTGCTGGCTCTTGCTGTATGTAGAATAAAGGGTGAGAGCAGCAAAAATAAATTTCAAATTTAATGTAGTAAATATTTAAAATATAAAAATCTGAACAACAATCAGTGGGTTATATAATGTAAAATTAGTTTAAGATTCTATGAATTTTAAACACATTTTATAGGAGATATTTCTATATTTTGCGGACATTATATATTTTTAGATTAATTTTAAATGATAACATTTTTCATTAAATTTAAATAATTACATTTTATACAGTTTGATAATTATAATAAATTACTTTTTATTATTGCTCTGGTATAAGTTGAGAAACATTGGACATTTTTGCCCCTTATAGCAAATCTAGCTTCACTTCGACTCCTCAGGCTCAGACAGCCCATATTCACATAGATCTGCCTGTCGGAGCAATAATGCGCCTAGTTTTGCCTAACCAAATTCATATATGTGTCTAATATTACGAGTGTGGTGCGACACACCTCCATAATAAACCCAGAACACCCCTTCATGTTAGGCACATTCGAAAGTGTTGAGTCTTACAAACAATGCACCTAACAAATGCGTTAGGCGCATTAGACATGGTAGCCGACTCAGGTGCATTGTATGCCAGAAAAAGGGTGAAAAACCCTTTCATACATGTCACCATCTGTATAGATTTTAAGGTTGGAAGCAGTCCAGGGAATGATGAGCAATCAGCTGTTTTGGATATTAAAATGCAAAGTTTCTACTGACTGCCAAATCTCTTTTTACTAAACCACAGTTAGACACTGTCTTTTGTTAGAATACAATAAGAAGATGACCATGATAAGGTAGTCATATATTAAATGGCACAGGATGAGATGTGACACATATCTAAATAGGAATTGTAATGCAAGTGATCACCACCCCAAACAGTTCATGAATTTTGTTCAATCATACATGGAGGAGATTAAGGATATGTTCGGAAATTGGATGTTTCCAATCAGAAAAATCCAATATGTTACCCTCGCAGAAATCTAAAGTGATACCTAACCCTTGCCTCTGATTTGGACGTACATAGTCCTTTCTCAACGGAGCGAACACGTGTCACTCCTGCCAGAAGGGAATCTGAAAAGGATCTGCTGGAAACAATGCATCTGTACTGTCTTTTTTTTCTGCACTACAGATTTTAAATCGATGTTGTGGAAAATCTGTGCTGTAACTCAGCAATTAAATGGCAGTTGGATTGCATAAAAATTTTAATGTGGAATCTGACACAGAATATAAGACAAATTCGTCACTGAAATTCATTGTGCGAACTTACCCTTAAATTTATGCACAAATAAAATTCAGAAGGGTCTACAAACTTTCAAACAAGTTCAATGGTCTGATGCCTTTGAGTTTTTGCTTCCTACTTAAAGGGGCTTTATCGCTTCATCAGTTCATGTGTTTCATTGTACTTTCAGTTTCTTAGCTCTTCAAATCCAGGGACGTTTCTTCCCCTCCGAGCTGGGTGTTTCTTAACTGAAGGGGAATTACATCATCCCCCCTTCACTGTTCATGCTCACTCCCGAGTCAGTGTGCTCCCCCCCCCCCGTCACTGTGTCGTTCCTCTCCCAATGCAGTCGTATTTTGTAAGATCTCTATTTTTACATACCACAGGCCTGCAGTTAGTCTAGACAGTCTTCTATGAACTCAGAGCACTGGTCTAGTCTCCTCTCACAGCTGGAGGTTTGTTACAGTTGAATCCAGTCTTCTATGAACTAATCCAGAGCAGCACAGATCTGTCTCCCTTCTATGTTTACATGCAGGAGCATTAGGCACCAAACACAATTGTTTTCTGATTGTAGAAGCAGCTGCAGTGTTACTGTGCAGCTCCTGGCTGTGCAGAGTTAAAGTTGCCGGCCCCTTATTCTGAGTGAGAGAGGCAGGAATGCAGGCTCCCGTGAATACAACCAGGTCCAGACAGAATGTAAATTCATAGAGCCGTCAGCCAATGAAATGGAAGGAGGTGGAATCCGACCAGCACTGGAGAACAGTGTTTACACAAAACGAAGGTAAAGGATCCTGTGAAAATAAGACAGCTTCGCTAATGACATCCAATTGCAAAGTTGCTTGTTTTCACTGTCCCCATATTCTGAAGACCATTTAATGTAATGATACAACCCCTTTAAGAAGTGGAAATAATGTTTATGTAAATTATTTTCTCACAAGGATAAATAATCTGTGTCTTCCCTCTGACGACAGCATACTCTGAGATTACACATGTGGGCAGCTCTGACTATGCTGCACCAAAAATGCACCAAAATTTTGGCGTAGAAAGTAAGACAACTTTTAGTTGGTCCAAGAAAGCTAAACAAGTCTAAAGATGCCCCAAATGTATCAATCAGCACAAACCACTGAGACAAATTTCGCACCTTTTTAGACTGCTTAAATTTACTCTAACTTTTAGACAGCAATAGTGAATGTAGACTACTCTCAATTTTCATATTAAAGGGGTAATCTCAACACTATGATTCCAACAAATATGTCACCTTGTGCCCATATCATTATTTTCTAAAATGCATTGCAAGAAAGTCATTTCATTTACCATGGACATCTCTGTATGTATGACATCTCATAATACCTGTGTGATAGCAGGGAGGGAGAGAAGGTGAGCTGTAACCATCACCTAATGTAAATGGTGAATTCTTTATTATCTATACTTGTCATTGTAATCCTGTCTGTGATAATAATGAGGAGACTACTGAAACGTGATCTCTACAGAAGAGAAGTGTCAGACTAATATCAAGCTTAATATCCAGAGTGAAAATGGCAGGATTTCAGCAGTTTTTCCATTTGACAGTGATGTGGAGACTAAAAAAGAAAATAAATATTTAACATAAAAAACCTGCTTTGAACAACTGGTCATTTCTGGTAACACATTGTGTTTAAGTGCACATTTAACATACTGAACACAACTCTATAGTAGCTATAATAGACCTTAGATGTTTAATTTGTTCAATTTAGCATGCTAGAGGGTTTGCAGTGTATTTAGAAAAAAAAAACTCCAAACTCAAAGAATTTCCTGCACCAGACAAAGACAAGCTTTATTTTTCTTCATTTCAGATATAAAAAACAAATCATATGACCAGAAGATAGCAAGCCGAATTACATCTTGCAAGAATTTTATATATGTATATATATATAATTATTTATATATTATATATAAATTTTTTATGTGTATTATATATATATATATATATATAATATTTATGTGTCTATATATATATATATATTTAAATATATATATATATATATATAATATATAGTATATATATATATACACAAAGTGGGGCGCACAAATGGTGAAGTACGTTTGGTATAGGACATATGGAAGTGAGTATATTAATCTACTCACCTGTTTGAGTTGCGCTCTTAGGGCGACATGTATGAATTCGAATGCGTACTTTTTTTTACTTGGCGCTGACACTCCATTTCTAAATAGATATAGAAGAGTGTAGAATACGACAGTATGAAGATTTTTGGCGCATTACATAGAGGTTAATGCGCTAAACTTTGTATGGGCATAGAGTGTAATGCGCCAAACTTGGCGCACTAAGCTCTATGTAATACGCCAAAAATCTGTCATATTCTACACTCTCAGAATCTCATAATCCGAGCATTGAAACATTAAGAGAGCGACATGTATGTATTCAAATGCATACTTTTTTTTTTACTTGACGAAAACACCACAGTTCTAAATAGATATAGAACAGTGTAGAATACGACAGATTTTTGGCGCATTACATAGAGCTTAGTGCGGCAAGTTTGGCGCATTACACTCTATGCCCATACAAAGTTTGGTGCATTAAACTCTATGTAATGCGCCAAAAATCTGTCGTATTCTACACTCTTCTATATCTATTTAGAACTCTGGTGTCGGCGCCAAGTAAAAAAAAAAGTACGCATTCGAATTCATACATGTCGCCCTTAGTGTAGAGGCACAACTCTCATATTAACATACAGGGCTTTTATTGTAGCCGTAACTCTTGTATATGGCTGATGTTCCCGTAAGCGGTGGCCCGCCAAGTAGACAGTAGAGAAAGCAAAATGGTAGAACCGGCGCACATGTATGTCCAAAAATGCCACTAATGAAGGCAGGAAAATCCAGAAAATTACTTTATTATTCTAAAAAGGCTAGGGCGCTAACCTCAGCCAATCTAAAACAATTTAAAAACAAGTAATGTACCTTTATAATGTTTGGAATAGATACTGTATATCATTTACCCCTGAGGAAGCGCTAGATAAGCACGAACGCGTTGGATTTTTACTTGTTTTTAAATTGTTTGAGAGTGGCTGAGGTTAGCGCCCTAGCCTTTTTAGAATAATAAAGTAATTTTCTGGATTTTTCTGCCTGCATCAGTGGCGTTTTTGGATATACATGTGCGCCAGTTCCACCATTTTGCTTTCTCTAATATATATATATATATATATATATATATATATATATATATAGTAATAATATATATATATAATATATATATATATATATATATATATATATATACTATATTTATGTTTTAATAATAAAATGTAGTATACAACTGAAAAAGATATGCTCCAATTTTGCCCTTCAATTACTTTGAAATTGTATTAATTCCATTTGTGAAACATTGTTAATGGATATTGTTTTTGTAAGATGCAACAAACAATTCTGTCTCTAGTGAGCAAATCCCTGAATTATATTTTAATTAAAATAAGCAAATTTGTTTCACAGTTGACCAAACCTTAAAAACAAAAAAGTTTTCCCAAAAAACATTCCCAACGAATATTGCACATACAATGTCTTACTTCATTATTAACACTAATATTTGCCTCAGCACTGTTCAGAAATTAACATTATTGCCTTTTCCCAATGGAATTCCTTACTACATAAGGAATTTCTCCCAACAGTAACATACTTTAGTTTCCCTAAGGTTTATATACTTGGATATATAAATGCTCAGTAGTTTTCCATGTAGCCATGGTAGAAAACCCATTGAAGTGCATAGGATATTACTGTATCTTTATACAGCTATGGCTTTATACAAAGTGAGTTGACATACTAGCACAGGTTTTCTGTAGATCCATGAATAAAGTGGACTCCAGCTAGTGAAAAACTACGGAAGCAAATCACTGCCGAGCATATCAGTAGTAATAACAGTAATAATGATAATAATAAATGAAAGTGTATATATTTATTGCCATATGTATGAAAACTGTCTAGGTCTAAGACTTTCTTTGTTGCCCATAGCAACCAATTAGAGCCCCCCCCCCGCCCTTTCATTTCATATAGTGCTCTATAAAAATGAAAGAGGAGCTCTGATTGGTTGTAATGGGCAACAATAATAATAATAATAATAATAATAATAATAATAATAATCTTTATTTATATAGAAATGCACAAAATAGAAAAAAAAAGGGTTATCGCTCACCAGTAGTTCTCCTCTGTATATAAACCGGTGCTCTTGGGAGGTGAATATCCGGCTGAAAATATTCCATAGAACGAAGCTGAAGAAACAGGGTAAACTCCGGCACTCGTGCTCAGGATACGTAATTGCTTGTAAAAGATGTACTTTTATTGAAAATAACTTTAAAAGCAAGTCATAAGAAAAGTGCATCTTTTACAAGCATTTACGTATCCTGAGCACGAATGCCGGAGTTTACCCTGTTTCTTCAGCTTTATTTATATAGCACCAACATATTCCGCAGCACTTTACAATTTAGAGGGTATAAGTACAGACAAGGAGAACAAACATTACACAATAAAAAGCTACTTACAGATCAGACACAAGGTATGAGGGCCCTGCTCCCAAGAGCTTACAATCTATTAGGGTGTGTGAGTGAGACAAAGGGTGAGACGAAGAAAGTCTTAGACCAAGACAGTTTTCATACATGTCCCCCTTAATTTTCATGTACTTTAGGGGAAGAACATTAATGAAATTACTCGATATGCTTAATTAAAGCAAAAAATACTAATTGTTACAACATTATTTTTGTAAATGTTCTATTTGAAAAAAAAATAAGAATAAATATGTTTGTCAAAAAGTGTGTAATATGTTACTTTTAATAAGCTATTATTTTATTTATTTAGTTACTTTAATGAAAAATTTAGTGCAATGTCTACAACTCACAACACTGATAAGTCCTTACATGGAAATTTTTTGCATTTAACAGTGTTCTGATTTATCGCTTTGCTTCACAAAAATCAGTCTTATATTTTAATTAGCTTCACAGTGTTCTAATGTTTTTATTCTGTAATGAATGTTGGGTCAAAGGTAACACAAGAGTTTTGCTTCAAGGATTCTATTATATGGTGTCTTCATCCTTTGAGTTAAATAACTGCTCTTTAAGTATGCCGCTAAAGTTTCATTAATATGTATATGTCATCGTTTGGTAGTTATTCTTGGTGCCAATGAAAGTATGAATAACACAATTTCAGTGCTACTAGGGAATATAATGATGGTAATTAATCATGAAAGTAATGATAATTTTGTGTTTATTTTACAAAGCAAAGGACTTTCATGTTAAACTTTGTTTAAATACTTTAAAGCTGAACTAGATAAAAATCAAAAGTCATGTATACAACCATTTTATGCTTGTTAAATGCCTAATTTAGTCTAATGTAAGTGTTTATAATCTCTTTATACAATACATGTAGATTTAATTAAAATTACCTAGGAAAATATATGTGATGCTGCGTTTGGCATCTTTCTCATGGTACAGATTTTTACATACTATACACAAAGGATTCCAAATCATAGTTAGCAATTCTAATTTTTCTATACATTGCGAGAGAGAGAGAGAGAGAGAGAGAGAGAGAGAGAGAGAGAGAAGAGAGAGAGAGAGCGAGAGAGAGTTAACAGTCAGTTCTTGAAGTTAACGTGTTGGAAGCAGGAAAACTGGTCATGTCTAAGGAGATTATTGACTTTGAAAAGTTCCAAATTAGGCAGCTGGCTCAAAACAT
Source organism: Phyllomedusa bahiana (assembly GCA_025379985.1). NCBI lineage: Eukaryota > Metazoa > Chordata > Amphibia > Anura > Hylidae > Phyllomedusa > Phyllomedusa bahiana. Next base: position 91,640 of record JAODAL010007094.1, read on the forward strand.
CTCCAAAATAGATCTTGTGAGTGTTCCTGGGGTTCACTTTTAAGTGTCTACCAAAAATAGTCCAAAGACAACTGGTGAAACAGTGACAGGATAATAGTCCCCCAAAGCCCATTGTCATGCTTGCAGAGCTTACCTGAGAAAAGGATGCCACCAGAATGCACTATGAAAAGATGACAAACCAGTAGTGGCAGTGTTATACAGGGAAAATCCTGTTTTCGTTTTCATTTTTTTTTTTTTTTATAAATTATAATTATAACATATTATCAGAAATGAAATGTTTTATGTCCATTTCACATTACTGTTCTGGCTTCAACTCTTATTTGACTTACCACAGTTATAACAGATCTGTTATGAGGCAGAATCCAACAAGTTCTGATGTCTCCCATTTGATTATTATGAGGTCCATAAAGTTAAATTTTTTTTACTGCTAGAAGAGTGCTACAGATTATGCTATTCTTGGTAATGCTGAGATGAAGAACAAAAGATTTGTAAAAATAGCCCAAGCCATGGAATAAATAGTATGATACCTTCTTGTAATATTAATTTAGAAAGTATGTTCTATATTATTTTGTGTTACACATAAACTTTATTTGATTTAAGAACCATCTTAATAAAAAAAAAATATAATTAATAGGCAGCATCAAGATAACCAATTTACTGATATAAATTTTAATCCAAATCAGCATTGTTTTTCCCTCTGGGAGTATTTTAGAGAGTTTAAAAATGTTAAGCGAGATTTACTAAGCTAAATGTGCCCTATATAGATTTAATGGTTGTACATTTCTCGTACTTTTGTGCTTTAGACACATTTTTCACCTCACCCAACAAGGAAACATGGCATTTTAGTAGAGAGGGCATGGTCTATTAAAAATTAGACAGGAATTCAACAATATGCAAAAAATTGCTTCAACAATTTGGTACAAAATATTGGCTTACGTAAGTCAATGATACACACAAAAAATGCAGAAAGTGTGATGTCTGTAAACGACAGTCACAAGTTACTTAAAAACATCTCAGGAATAAAGTAGATAGCACTTAAAATGTAGCTTTTAACAAATCATATTAAGATTGATAGTAAAGTACAATAAATGCACAAATCACACCATAAACCAAATATCTAAAAAGTAAACTTACTATAAATTGCCATCCTTAATCAGACTGCCATCCTTAGTACCAATGAGTCCCAATCAATAAAAAAGAAATATGTCCCTATGTGGTCACAGACAACCAAAGAAGGAGAGGGGGATCTCACCGTAAAATTACCCTACTAGAACCTATTATGACTCTGAAACTGAAGCACAGGGTATCTGCTCCCAAAAAGGACAATCTCACCAGTATACCTGACCCTATAGTAGATAACCCTAAATTACCCTATTATAATTAATTTCTATTTTATTGGTTGTGGCTTATTGATACTAAGGATGACGGCTTGACTGCTACCTTATCATTTCTTGTGGTTCTTCTCATAAAGGTCTACTTTTTTGATACTTTGTATGCAGTGTGACTCGTGCACTTATAGCACTTTATTATTGATTTCAATATTATTTATTAAAAGCTACATTTTAAGTGGCACAGTCTCTTTTCCTGAGGTGTTGATTGCGTTAAGTATGCCAACCGCTGTAAAATTAGACAAAAGTGTTAAACATCTCTACCTACTGTGATAAAATTGTCTACAGGCTGCCTGGTTTAAGTTTATGCTGTCTAGGTATTAGACAGGATTAGTATATCTATTCTACTTTGTATGTACTCAAGATGACTTTCACTGTGATTTTGATAAATCACTCCTATAACATTTTCCTATATTTTTATTTTATTTATTTGTGAATTGTAGCATTTAATCTTCCAAAGTTGAATGTCTTTCTTTTAAATATTTTTCATTTGATTAATATACTGTTAAAAAAAGCATTCTGTTTAGAACTTTTTATGAGTGTATTCACATGTTATCAAGTGAAATGCAAATGCTTAGACACCAAAATATTTTTAAGAACTAAATTAACTAAAATCCAATATTACATATTTTATTCTTATACAGTTGACACTTAAGAAAATAAATTCCCATTAAAAGCATTCCACAGCTTACATATAGACAGGCTCAGATTGGCCCACAAGGGACCAAAAGAAGCTCCTGATGGGCCCTTGGCCATGGTGGGCCCTTGTAAATAACAAAGCTGGAGCTGCTTTTCAGGTAGAAAGGCAGAAAAATAGAGGCAGAGAGCAAGAGTCATGTCCAGTATGTGCAGTCATGTACAGCAGCTGCAGCGTAGGTCTGAAGAATCAACTCCAATGGTGGGCCCCAAAAATCAACTCCACTGGTGGGCTCCAAAAATCAACTTCACTGATGGATCCCAGTCACCCCAGTATGACACTCTATATAGATTAAATCTACGTAAAATGTTTGTAAACATTTGTGTTTACTTTCTAGCAGTTATCTGGTACTGGATGTGGGTTATACAACTTGCAGCCACTAAAGGTGTAAACATAGTTCAACACAATGCCAGGCTAAAATCTCTAAGGAGACCCATGTGCAAATAGTGCTTGCTATTTAGTGCAAAAAATGCCTTCATATAGTACAGTACATATATTATTCCAATGTATGGTGCCCAAAATGTAGTTACAGAAAGTGCTCATATATGCAAGTTTAAAAAAAAATAAAAAAACAGGTGAGCTTACTCCTAGGTAATAATAGATATTCCAATTTTTGTAATTATAACAGCATGCACAAAAGAAAAGAAACACACAAATGAGTAAAAAAAAAGTTAGCGTTGGAGGTTCTGTTTGGAGAAGAAGTGCAAACAGACCTGTTGTACAATGGAAACAAACCAGCCGAGCTAGCATATCAACAAACAGTAAAAGGATAATATCATTCCTCAAGTCCCAAGTGGGTACAGAATCCCATGTGTATTGCCACTAGAACAGTTATACAGATAGTAGTTAATAGGGCTCGTGATAAATTATTGATTGATATCACCAAACCGTGACCATATAGATGGACACACTACTTTTGCACAAGTGCTCTTATAATACAGTTAAATCAAATGATTTACAGAACTACCAGTGGTAGGGGCTGAAGGCAAAGACAAAGTAACAGAGAATTTGTAAAGGTAAGTGTACAATGGGAAAGACAAAAGATTGCAAGGACTATATGAGGGAATTGAGTATAGAGGGGACACACCCTGGCTGAGGCACTATAATAGGGCAGGAGGGACAGGTGAAATACAGTATGTGACAGAGTCTCTTTTAAAGAGGACCACCTGACATCTCTGGTTTAGTAAATACTTGTGTTCCCTGTGAAATAACAATTCTGGAGTATCTTTTCCTATAAATGTGTTGTGCCGTTCCTCTATTTTTCTTTCTAGACGTTTATTACTACATCAGTCACACGGGTATTACAAATATTTTAAATTTCATTGAGGTGTGTCTTTGTACACACCTACTGTGTCAGCACTGATTGGACAATGTCAGACTGTACACGGACACACCCAATTGGCAACATCCAGGTTGCACATTCAGCAAAACATTTCTATAAGGAATAATACCGGAACAGAACAGCCCATAAGAGAAGATGCTCCAAGATTGTTATTTCACAGGGAGCACAAGCATTTACTAAAAGTGACATGTCTAGGGATGATTTTATTATCCAACTAGAATATTTACAATAGAAACTTAAATTTGGTCCCAGATTTAGCTTTTCTGTATATCACTGAACTAATATTTAGTTGTGCATCTACTTTACATTTTTTTACAGTCCGTTTGCATTTTTAGGTTTTGCATCAAAACCCACAAATTTTATGTCACTTCACAAATTCTCAATTGGATTGAGGTCTGTGAATTAGGTGGCCACTGCATAACATCAATCTTGTTGGTATATAACCAGGATGTTGCCACTTTGCTGGTGAGGGGGAAGTAGTGGTTTGAACAAAACAGAATAGGAGAAAAATTTAAATATATATATATTTTTATTTTTTTTATAGTTTTTTTACTTAGGCCAATGCTAGGCAAGTGCTGTTACACAGTGTTAAGGGGACAGAACACTCCTAACACTATAGTTCTTTAGAACGCATGAGAAAATATAAGTATAATCAATTGAAGCTGCTGCCTATAGAGAGTTGGGTGTTTCATGTGCCGCTGTTGATTGTCAGACTCGCTTTCCTTCTCATGCTTTCTAAAGAACTATGATGTTAGGATTGTTCTGTCCCCTTAAGACTGTTTCATGCCCTTTGTCTAGCCTCGGCCTGAGATTAAAGCAGAACCAATCAGAGTTCTGAACCTGCATCCAATCAATGGCTGAGGCTGGATATTTAATCCTGCCTGAGAGTATACTCCATTCCTTTGATTGCTCTTTGTGTCCTAGCTTTTTGCACTTTGCTACCTGTATTTTGAGAATATTCTCTGGTTTATGACCCTCTCCTACTTCCTCTGTGATTCTCTTGCTCCTCTATTTGCTTACTACACACTCTCCTGGTATTCCTTTGTTTGATCTGTCTCTCTGCCTTCAAATACTTCTTGGTAGGTGCAACCTGGGCCATTAGCAGCACAATCCATCCAACTTTGTGGCGGCTATGGTAAAGACCTTAAAGGGGTGTTATCGTTTCATTAAATTATTCTTCAGAATAAGGGGACAGTGAAAACAAGCAACTTTGCAATTGGATGTCATTAGCAAAGCTGCCTTGTTCTCACAGTGTCCCTTATCTTGTGTTTTTATTTACACTGATATCCAGTGTGGGTCTAATCCCTCCTGATCCCTCCTCCTTGAAATTCACTAGCTGAGAGCTCATTTGCATTCTGTACAGCCCCTGGGTCGATTCACAGAGCTGTGTGTCTGACTCAGAGTTAAGGGCCGTAGCATTTTCTGTTTCCACACCTAGCAGAAACAGACTGCTGCAGATTGTACAATGAGAAAACATGACAGTTTTGACCCTGTGTCTAACTCTCCTGCATACATGCAGATCTGTGCCGTTCTTAGAAAGCTGTAATACATCTCCAGCTGTGAGAGATCAGTGCTCAGATTAGATTGAATGCAGCCTGTGGTATGTATACAGCTCTTATAAAATAAGACTGATAGGGAGAGACACAGTGATATGTAGACTCAGAGGGGAGGGGGGGGGAGTCTCAGGCCAGCAGTGAAGGGGGGATGATGTCATCCAGCTGGGATGGGAAGAAACGCCCCTGCATTCACAGAGCTGGGAAGCTAAGAGAAGTGTGACTCAGCCGACGTAAGGAAGCGATACATCCCCTTTAAGAGAACCTTAGATGCTGATACCTAGTGTGTTGGGTTGTAGATAGCTATATTATGTGGGTTCTTGTTTTTCTGTTATCTTTTTGCCTTTTTAGGGAATTGCTGGTTGCAATTTCCTAAGCATCGAGTAGATAATCTATCACATTGAGTGATACTACAGACTTCAATGGTTTATCAGCTTCTAAATAAACAGAAGTGTATTTAAAGACAAAGGTCCACATGTATTAAACTGTTTAGGTCTAAAACTCATTCTTTTGCCCATAGTAGCCTATGGGCAAAAAAGTGAGTTTTAGACCAAAACAGGTTCATACATGTGGCCCAAAATTTTACACTGTATGGATCAGCTTTAATAAAATATTTTGATTTAATAAGTACATGATCAGGATAATTATTTGGTAAAGTTAGAAACTAAAAGTAGATTATGACAAGGCCTAGTGTAAGATTTTTTTAAGATTACCTGCAAGGAGAAAGTTTCATGTTGTTTTTAAAACTAGCAATACCCAGAGGAATTAATGAGAAATCTCTGAGTGACAATGTGTGTGAATATATAAATCATTTTTAAAAAGACCTCTCAGATGCTAACCCTTTATCTTTCCATCAAAAACACATCAGAGGAAAACTATTTTGACATTTTCTTCTTTTCTATGCACACATAGAATCTTAAGGAAAAAAAAAATGTCAAAGATGCTTTTGGAAAAAAAGTCAAGGTTGGTTTTAGGCTAGAAAGGCATAGATAGCATTTTAACAGTTTTTATAATGCACATTTTTTAGGACTTTTTGTATTTTACTTTTTTCCAGCAACCTGCAAGCCCATGTGGTTTAATCATCTTGTAACAGCATTCACAGCATGATACATAGACTGATTTTTCCTCAAGGAGCAGGATGATCAATTATTTTAGCTTGAACATTTAATCAATGCTCAAACAAAGACTAGATAGAAAGAAGACAAAAATTACAATAGCAGTTGTCCACATCACAGTCATTAACGAGTTGAATCTATACACTTTGATTATTACAGAGGTATCCTAGATGCATTGATAAAGCTTCTTTTGAATAATTTCCATTTAAAAACAGAACAAAATGAAATGTATCTAGTGAATTTATTTGAGGAAAATATTTCTTAATAGTTAAGTGACAGTTAATGAGTATTTCACAATAGCATACACAATCTTTTAAGAGATATTCCTGTCTCACATATTTATAGCATATCCATTAGATATGATTTATGTGGAATTAATATTGATCCTCAGAGGACTGCACCATACTCCAAAATAGGGGGTCCTCTGTTCTGCTTGTTGCTGCAGATGATGTGACTGTCTACTGTCCTGTGGATTTGTCATAAATGTGTGTGCTTGAAATAACACTTTAAGGGCAAGCACGTAGTTGTAAAATGGAAAGTATATATCTAAACAGGTAGCAGTCTGTTTTAAACAAATGAGAAAAAGCTCAATCCTTATAATCGCATTTATCTCCATAGACACAACAGCACTGGGAGTACTGCCCATTCACACCCAACTGAAAACACGAAGGAAATAACAAGTTATAAACTGAAGAAAATGTAATAATAGGCTGCTGAACAAAAATAGCAGCCCCATGTGTTTTAAACTACCCTAAAATGGGAATATTTGAGCATATTTCTATTAAACTGGTAATATCAATATTAAATGGAAGAGTATATGATTAAGATGATTATTATTTGTTTGTTATACCCCAACATGCCATCAAAAGCAAACAATTTAAGTTTAAAGGGGTTTTATCATTTTAATTTTTGGCACACCTGAGCTGTCTCTATCTGTTTCAATTTCAAATACATGTATGAGTCTCTTCTCTCTGTAGACATGTCGCTCCTTCCAGGAGGCAAGGCTCCCCTCACTGAAGACTGGTGACATCATCATTCTATGTGAAACAGGGGAAGGGACAGGACGTTAGCTCTGCAGCCATCCTGCAGTGTTCTCATGGCTGCAGAGTTCTCATGCTTCTGGCTGCACAAGCTCCTTGTAACCAGAGCCCCTGAAGTGCTGTAACCAGATTACTGTAATGGTTATCAGTTATACACACAGCCTGAACTGATGAAACACATGTGAAGAATGCACACTGCCCTCCCCCCTCCTCATCCTCTGTTATCAGGCAGGAGGTAGAGCAGACTGTAGAAGGCTGTGTTATATGGGTGATGAGAACAGACTGTATAAGACTGTGTTCTATGAGGTGAGAGTGAATCTATCAGCTCGATAGTCAGTGATTGCCCAGATCGTTCACCTTAGAGCTGGGAAATGAGTATAGAGCCAGCAGCCATCTCAGGGAGTTAGTTTCACTTTTGATTTACACAGCTCAGAGGGGAGTAAGCACAGAGTGCAGGCAGTCAATCACAGTACAGGGGGCATTTCCCATCCAGGGGCATGTCAGAACAGACTGAACGACATATCAGTCAGCCAATCACAGAAAAGGGGGCGTATCCTGTCAGCTGCAGCAGAAATAGCTGTAGATGCACAGAAAAGCTCATATCTGCTATATTAAGTGACTTAGGTAATGCAAACCAATTACAGAAGTGCTTATTTTTACTGTCCCCATCATTACAGGTATGATCTTTGTCGCAAGAAAACCCTTTTAAACAAGCAAACTGGTTGATATTTTTTTCAGTGGCAGTAATAGCAATGCAGATAAAGAATAGGTATGTTCATGTTGATCGTAACAAAAGTCAATTTATTGTCTATTCTATATTAGCAATACATTTCCCCTTTAAGCTCATGTTCCATGTCAAAAGAATCATTTATATTAATAGCACAATATTGGATTTTCTAAATGCTTTCATATGATTATTCCTTGCAGTATTGTATCAGAGAATAAAATCAAATATTATTCTTTCATTTAAAACAGATCTTCACCTTCCTGTCACTTTCCAAACTCAATTTAGTATCGGCCTCTCGCTTCATTGCACACAGTTATAACTAGCAGTAATAATAATGGCTTGACATAGCAGTGAGAATCCAGAGTACAGAATCTTGCCAATAGTAGCCATGAATTAATAAGGTAAGAATTTATTCTCCCTTTCAAGCTATTAAAACTTGGCACAAAGTTAAAAAAAAAATCAAACAAGTCCGATTCTACTATAAGCAAAAATGGAAGCTTGACTTCTGCACCTGTTTCTTTTCAGTTGTATTCTATATTTATCATTTTATGTAAGCCACTATGCTCTCCAACAATGGAAATTTAATCTAATATTGTGCAATTAATATTAATAACAACAATAACAGATTTCAGAGTTTATCACTTATTGACAAGTCATTACATATCAGATATCTGAGCAAAGTATATCACTATAGTTAGTTAAAAAGTAATTATTAGCCATTTCAGTGACAAATTTATGATGCTAAGAAATGGCCCTTGAAAAATAAAAAGTGCAAAGGGTACACACTTAAAATATGATCTAATTCAAACAAGGTGGTTTGTGAGCAGCATGGAAAGATGACTGGAGGTCCACTAAATCACAGCTCTATACATATGCAAAATGATTCTTTGTATATACCACAAATCAGCTCCCTAATTGAAGTAGACCATTCATTGAATTTCTTACAATAAATGACTTTTACAATCAGGCCTTAAAGGAAACCTTTTAACCTGTTTATGCTTCTCTCTGGGAGCAGAATAAAGAAGTGGCAGTCATGCTGATTTCAGCAGTCTGTCACTTATGTGTGAATATGAAGCAGTTTAGGAGGACTCCATTTAATCATTGCAGTGCGATACCAGCACTGTGAGGATTCTGATGTATTATTGAAATGTAGGCTCTTCAGCCCTTCTATTGCTGATTGACAGCTTTTTCTCTATGCATAGGAAGAAAGCTGTCCATCAGCAATGGTTGTGTATCTCATGAATACATCACAATTTTTTTATTAAATTTTTTTTCCTTTTATTTATGTTCTACTATGATACTTGACTAGTATCTTCACTAGTACAACACTATGCAATACTTCTGTATTGCAGTGTATTGTGCTGTAACTGTATTCCTATTACACTCTGAGTGTAATAGGAGTACCAAAATGGCAGACTTGAAGGTCTGTACTAGCAGGGCTTTTACCCTTCAAGGTACAGTAAATGTTTCCTAATCCATTGACAGAGGGCACCATCTATCAATTCAGCCTTGCAACACAGTTTGCATCTACCATGCATAAAGCATATCAAATGTCAAGAAAAGAATAAGTTAATAACTACTTGTGATCTCATTTTGTAATTTCACTGATTGAAAAGTGTCAAAAAACAGGAATGGTAACAATACTCCAGGTAAACTAAATTGTGTTACCTAGTGCAAAGCCTAAGGGAACTAATATTGTGCCCTGCACTAGGCACAATATTAGTTTTGCATATCAGTTCTGGGGTAAACCATTGATATTAAAGTCCAGGAAAACTTCTTTAATTTAGGAATAAAAAGAAAACTTCATGTATTTGTTGACTTTCTCGCTGCTCATCAGTGAGCATTTACAAGTAATCAGCGACATGCATTAGTTATTATAGAAACATGGAAATAGAAAGTGAGCAAAATATATTTATGTGCCTTAGGGAAATTGTACTATTTCTAAAATTAACTCAATGGTTTCTTTTTATATTTCACTAAAGTAATTTTGTTTAGTACATACTATTGAATGTACAATAGTAGGTATTACTTTATAGAAGTTTCAAAAGTAAAAAAGCTTTTATAGATGCTATTATAGAAAAAATAAATTTTTCAGCAAAACTATAGTTATCAGGAGAAAAGATATCTGTTACTAAACTTGAAGGAGCATTCTCATGATGTTGTTTCACAGAGCCTGCTCTTTACAGCCAGCTTCAGATTATCACTTCCTGTTCAGGCTGTGGGCAGTTCTACTGTAGTGATTGGCATATTAGCTCTGCTATTCCTAGCTGAGCCTTGTTAAAAAGCTACAGAGCTCTAAAGGGTTAAAGTTTGTCAGTATCATAGATAAACAAGCTCCAGTGTTGCTGACAAGATACATCAGGGAGTGACCTCACAATCCCAGCCAGGGCTGCTGGGGAAATCAGAGAGATAGTTGTTAACCTAGGGAAGTTTCTGTAGATGGAGATAAGACCGGCTCTAGCCTTGAAAGGAAGTAAAATCAGAACAGCATTTTATTTGTTAATAGTATTTATTTACTTTTGTCTATATGTTTAAAGGTTATCATTGCTGTGAGAATAACCCTTTAACCACTACAACTACAAACACTCCAGTCCACACAAAAGATACATGAATGTACTATACTGTATACATACCATAGTATTCATAAAAAGCAGTTCCAGCATCCAGTAGGAAAAAAATAAACTTAATTTGAGTGAAAACTTCTATAATTCATAAGAAGTGCAAGACAAAGATCCTGTTTTTGCATTTCAGCCTTACATGGCTATAAATCTTATAGCATATATAGGTGTTTTACCTGGGGATTTGAGCATTCAATTAAACCAATAAAGTTCTTATTAGTAATACATCTGGCAAAGAACACATGCAATATGTGATTGATTAAACACTTGCTGTCTACCCATTGACTTTAAATAACCAATTGGTCAGCATTTAAATCTGCAAGGACGTTGTAGGATGATTAAGAGCATCATTTAAGAGTTCACAGCTGTATGTTGATTCTGCAGCTGCAGTAGATCTGGGTGGTCTTTAAGTGGTAACTGGGTTTTCGAATAAGAAGGCAGAGACATTTTTTACAGTCCCTGCCTTCACAATCTATGTATACACATCACTCAATAAGCGCGTTATATGAGGCTTAGCCTGAAGCTTTCATGTTTCCTGATCCCAGCCACCTTCAATTGCCCACTGACATTATATGGTGCTGGGACCCAGATCAGCTCTACAGTCAATACCTGGGAGTTGTATTTCCCCAGTAACTGGGGCTAATATATAATTCCCGACTACATGGGAAGTTGGCAAAGAAGAAAATAGTTTTATGTGAAAATGACCCACAAAGGTCCTTTTCTAACCTTATGGGTGGCACACTATGTAAAATAAATAAATAAATAATGCATTGGCAGCCCAAACACCAACTTTTAAACCAGACTTGACAGACTCTATATAACATATATTAAATGTCATAAAGGTAAAGTGACACAATTAAGAAACATATTTTAATGCCACTCTTTGCTATACAAAAGTGAAACAGACTTTTTCTACTTGTTAACTATTTTCTCTGATATTAGGCAAATAATAATAATAATTATTATTATTATTATTGTTATTATTTTTATGGATCACAGAAAAAGGCCAAATAAATTAGAAGAAATGAGTGTTAGAAAGCATTATAGCTTTCAAATCCACAAGTACTAAAAAAAATTAAGATGTGATTGGACAGGAAAGGGTGCTGGTGGTGATTGGTCTGGTGAATAACTGGTTAACAGAAGAAGTCACAGAAAAACAAATTAAAAGAGAACATCATGTACATAATACATTGATGTAAGTATATGCACAAAAACATGTATGCAACTTAATATGTGTATGCATTATTGTAAAATGGGATACAGTTTTCTTTTTAAACCTTTAGTGGTACTGTATGTTTTTCTAATAAGTATATCTAAAAAGTTTATTGGTTGAGAAGTTTCTAGCAATGATTATGATGTCTCCTCAAACAGTAAAGGAAAATGTATCCATTCAATCCCATGCATTTATATCATCCTAATGAATTTGAAGTGTAATGTCATGTGGATAAGTTATTTGAATTTGTCAATACCTTAGCTTCTCTATTTATCTTTTAAACATATGATAAGATTAAGGAAAGAGCTAAAATTCTAATGGGAATGAGGGACAGTTTATGTAATGTACATTAGCTACTAAATTTAAATGTACCCTTTCTATTGTATTATCAAAATACCGCAGGTATACGGCCAGATACATGTGTATATACACTCACGGCCACTTTATTAGTACACATGCTATAGGGTTGGACCCCCTTTTGCCTCAGAATGCCTAATTCTTCGTGCATAGATCCACAGTGTTGCAACATGCTCATTGGTACAAGGGGCCAAAGAGTGCAAGAAATATCCCCAACCATGACACCACCCACAGCCTAAACGTTGATACAAGGCAGGAGGATCCATGTTTCATGTTGTTGACCCAAATTCTGATCCTACATCCGTATGTCGCTGCTAGAAATCAGAGATCATCAGACCAGCAACGTTTTTCCAATCTTCTACATGTCAATTTCGATGAGCGTTGGCAAATTGGACCTCAGTTTCCTGTTCTTAGCTGAAAGGATGGTCACCTGTGTGTATGTTTCTCTGATGTTAGCCATCTTTCAAAGTTTCGCCGTACTGTGCGTTCAGAGATGTCATTCTGCCATAGCTTGGTTGTAAAAACTAGTGGTGGCTATTGAGGGGTCATGTTTGCATTTCTATCACTCGAACCAGTCCCGCCCATTCCTTTGACCTCTGCATAAACAAGGCATATGCCACAGGATGCCGCTCATTGGATGTTTTTCTTTATCGGACCATTCTCTGTAAACCTAGAGATGGTTGTGCGTGAAAAATCCCTAAATCAAGTATTCTGAAATATCAGACCAGCTTCTGACCCCATCCAGTTTAAAGGATAAATCACCTTTTTTTCCCCATATGATGCTCGGTTTGAACTGCAGGGATGTCTTGAATGTCTATCCTGAAGAACTGATTTGCACCATTGATTGGACTGATTAGAAATTAATGTTAAACACTTGACAGTACCTAATAAGTGGCCGGTATGTGTGTATATATTTATATATATTATATATATATATATATATATATATATATATATATATACATGTATATATGTTTAAGCAGAACTCACTGCATCCTCCCTCCAACTCAGGATAGTGGGCTGAAACATTTCGGGGCAGCTTGCTTGACAAAAGGGGCGGTCCCCTGAAACGTCGCAGCCCACTATCCTGAGTTGGAGAGAGGACGAAGTGAGTTCCGCTTAAACATATATACATGTCTTAAAAAAGGACTATTTTTGCTATTTTGTCTGGTCTGGGGAGACCTACGTTGGGCTGAGTTACCCAGCAATGAACTGGACTGAAGGTTCTTTTGAGCGGAATATTGCAGGATATAAGATATATGTTATTAGTTGTGATACACCTGTACAGCGTTGTGAGTTGTTGGTTTTGGTGACATTATCAAATTAAAGAAGGAAATTTTCATATGAAAGAAGTCGCCTACAAGAAGTGTTCATACGTCCAGAAGTTGTACGCGAAATATGTAATGTACATTAGCAGTAACAGCAAATTGCCTATAGTGCATATGCCTTTTAAATGTGAAACAAAAGAAACTGGCCAAAACACCATGTTAATAGTGAAATAGTCTGTATTACTTCCACTTAAACAAGTCAGCCAGAATCTGAGTAAAAAGTATTAAAAACTTAACTTTTAATGTATTGTTGAAACCACATACCATAATCGTATAAATAACTTATAAACAGCTTTTAGATTTGTGATTTGTTATCTAGATGCATTCTTGGCTGTGCTATTTAGCTTTGGTTTGCTCCTTTTTTGGGCTATGGTGTAGTGCATTACCTATATACACTCACCGGCCACTTTATTAGGTACACCATGCTAGTAACGGGTTGGACCCCCTTTTGCCTTCAGAACTGCCTCAATTCTTCGTGGCATAGATTCCACAAGGTGTTGCAACGATGCTCAATTGGTACCAAGGGGCCCAAAGAGTGCCAAGAAAATATTCCCCACACCATGACACCACCACCACCAGCCTGAACCGTTGATACAAGGCAGGATGGATCCATGCTTTCATGTTGTTGACACCAAATTCTGACCCTACCATCCGAATGTCGCAGCAGAAATCGAGACTCATCAGACCAGGCAACGTTTTTCCAATCTTCTACTGTCCAATTTTGATGAGCTTGGGCAAATTGGAGCCTCAGTTTCCTGTTCTTAGCTGAAAGGAGTGGCACCCGGTGTGGTCTTCTGCTGCTGTAGCCCATCTGCCTCAAAGTTCGCCGTACTGTGCGTTCAGAGATGCTCTTCTGCCTACCTTGGTTGTAACGGGTGGCTATTTGAGTCACTGTTGCCTTTCTATCAGCTCGAACCAGTCTGCCCATTCTCCTTTGACCTCTGGCATCAACAAGGCATTTCCGCCCACAGGACTGCCGCTCACTGGATGTTTTTTCTTTTTCGGACCATTCTCTGTAAACCCTAGAGATGGTTGTGCGTGAAAATCCCAGGAGATCAGCAGTTTCTGAAATACTCAGACCAGCCCTTCTGGCACCAACAACCATGCCACGTTCAAAGGCACTCAAATCACCTTTCTTCCCCATACTGATGCTCGGTTTGAACTGCAGGAGATTGTCTTGACCATGTCTACATGCCTGAATGAACTGAGTTGCCACCATGTGATTGGCTGATTAGAAATTAAGTGTTAACGAGCAGCTGTACAGGTGTACCTCATAAAGTGGCCGGTGAGTGTATGTATTACTTGTGTGTAATAGGGCTACACGATTTGTGAGAATAATGAGCATTTAACTGTGGTAATAAAAAAAATACATGTGTGGTCAAATACCTCAATGTTTCAGCTCATTTTCTAATTTTTTTCACTCATAATAATAAACAGCGTATACATTGTAACACAACTTTTGTTATCTATCTAATAATCCTGTGTTTCTTGGATCATGCAATTAGTAGGTTGTACTACATATAGTTTGAAAATGAGGATCAGAAAGCACCTGTTGGATGTATTGACTTATTCCACCCAGTGAAAAAAAAATCTTTAATCACCAGAGATCTCCAGAACCTTCTTTAGCATAAAATCTGTACATCTGTGAAAATCAAGCCTCAGTAGCTGGTCACAGTAGGAACAGTTGAGACTTCAAATAAGGCTTATTGCAACAAAAAATTAATACTTATGAGAACCTGTAAAATACTTGTTTAGAACTTTGAACCAGTTTAATCACTACTTTGGATCAGGAGTAAAAGATTTTATTCTAGGACAGATTGGTTTGTACCTTATGAGGTCCATATTTCTGAATCAATATGAAAATTTTTTAAAGCTTATATCTCTTCCTTCCATCCACATCTTATTCCCATTCTCGGTTGATCTTAATAGACAATGTTTTTCTTCAGTTATACTTACTATGTGACTATGTTCCAATAAATTATCAAAAACATCCTTACACTTTATGAGTGCCCTCACAACTTGTGTCTGATCTCCAAGTAGCTTGTTACGGTGCACGCCGCGGCCCCTGCTATGGACCACGGACATGCCCATGCCTGCTGTGGACCCATGACCGATGTGGTAGTTCCCTCTGCTTCCTCTGAGCTTTATTTACTTATCCCAGCTCAGGTCCCCGTTGCTGTGCTCTTTGCAAACTAATCACTGGTCCGTGCACCAGAACTTGATCTCTGTCTGCTGCACTACTGCTGTTCCAGTGTTTAGTGTTATCCTGCATTAGTTAACCATGCACTGTCTAGCGCTATCGACCTGTTGTTACCTGCTGTAGCACCAGTATGCTATAACTGCTGTATATCTGCCACTGTAGCAAGTCTGTTCCCTTTTTGGGAACTGCATTATCTGCCTAAGGCTACATCTGCTGTGTCCTGTCCCCTGTGCCGGCACCTGCTGTTCTTGTCCCGCACTTCAGCTACTACCAAAATGTACCATTTACGCTCTCGGCGGCCCTGAGAATCCACCATATACCGGTGATCGACGGGTTACAGCATACTGACACCACCAGATCGTGACATAGCTTTTTACTGTGTAATGTTTGGTCTTGCCTATACTTACACTCCCTAAATTGTAAAGTGCTGCAGAATATGTTGGCACTACATAGATAAATATTAATATTATTATGAGAAAAATGATTAAGTGAATTGGTTTTCCCCTCAATGTCATGATTTATTTTTATTTTTTTATGTTAGATATGCATACCTGTAAAATGTTTAAAAGAAAAGTGTATCTCATATTAGAATACTAAATACATGTGTCCCGGTCTTTTGTGCATATACTTCTGTCAGTGTATTATATTTATGTATTGTATATTATTTTGTGTTTTAAATTGTTGTTTAATAAGTGGATTCTGTCACGTATGTGTTCTTGGTCCGAGTATTAATCTTAAGACCATGTTCACACGGCTTAAACCTGGACGTATTTCAGTCCATAATTACATGCCGGAGTGTGCAAATTACAGGCTGAATACGTCCTAGTAACTACAGTAATCCACAGTTCTCATAGAGAACTATGGATTACATCTCCTCTCCCTGCTCGGCGAATACGCCGAGGGGGGAGATAATTGACAGGTGAATTACCAGCGGCGTATACGCGCCGCTGGTAATGAATCTCTATGGACCGGTGAGGTGCCGGCCCCCCGTTCCCTCCCCCGCTCCCGCCCTGCCCCCGGCCACACGGAGTAATTGCGGGGCGTAATTACGTCCCACAATTAAGCCGTGTGAATCTAGCCTAAAAACCTAATTGGTTTAGCTATTTTTTAATTCCTCTGTTTAAACACATTATTATGCTATTAATAAAGGCCATATTAGTCCTGAAAAAATTAAAGTATTATCTTTGTCTTGGACTTTATATGGATTTTATGACTTTTACATATGATATCAAATACTCTCAAATACTGTAAAAAAAGACAAAGTTATTGTAGTGTAATTTTTTTCATTGGCTAATCAGAAAAATTATATTTATTATATATCACAGTACTGTATTAGCCAGATAAATCTATGTAATATTAGATTTTTTTGTCAGAAATCCCATAAAGCAGAATAATGAGAGCAATACACATTAGGGCAGGAATGGAAGTAGAATGATGGGGATAGCCCTTTAAAATATAGATCAAACTTTTAACATCATTAATTTTTTATAAAATGTTTCAGTGATTATTTCTAGTGTTGAGCGATTTTTATCGACAAAGTTGAAATCGGCAAGGTTTTTATGGTGATCGAAATTTCCAGATCATGCGATAATTAAGGTTAAAATCTGAGCATCATCTATTAAGATCATGCCTTTTTCGGCGCTTCCTGTAATTTTGGCGGCCAGCAAATCAGATTACAGAATAGAGCAGGGTGAGATGTGTGTGCGACGTCATGACTGGGATGTGTATGGTTGCGATTGGCTGGAAAAATCACATGACCTCGTTTTACATAGAACAGCGTTTCCTGTTTCAGCCTCAGTGTCTCTCAGCGTCTCATAGGGATAGGACCTGCGCTCTGCCTGTGGCCAAACAGCTCAGCGAAATTAGTCTATTTCTGCACAGAGAAACCTCTACTATTAGCTGTGATCCTTCCAATTTAGTTAGATTAGAGATTTGAAGATTTTATGTAGTTAGCTAGAGAATTTTAAAGCAGCATCTACCGCTGTAAAGTCACGGCGGTGGGAGCGGGGGGGGGGCCCCCGCGGGCGAACACAGACAAGCTCTATCTATAAAGAACACTGGATAAAGTTCACCAAGACTTAGTGTAGACATTGTAGTGGAATATCTTTATTATTAAAAAGTTTGCTATTGAAATATATCCTGGATATTGGGGCCCAGCCTGAACTTATATTGGATACACATCATTTCTAGTAACTACTGGTCTCTTTGTTAGCTGAAAAAACTCCACTTTATTATCAGTATACATTTCAGATAGGTGTTCATTTTCAATTTTACCCATTACACCTGTGACTGTTGATATATCCAACTTGCAGTTAAATTACAATACAGCAATCTTGTAGTCAGCACAGGTTGTTTGTTGCCAAAAATACCGTGTATCGTACGAAAACATCACAGTTACGTGTTTTTTGACTTTTGCGCACCCAGCATTGTTCATTGACGCAGCATCCATGTAATCTTAAAACAGCAATTCTATATTCACCACAGGTGAATTGAAAGGTGCAAAAAAATACCGTTTATTATACCAAAACATAACAGTTACGTGTTTTTTGACTTTTGCGCACCCAGCATTGTTCATTGACGCAGCATCTACGTAAATCTTAAAACAGCAATTCTATATTCACCACAGGTGAATTGAAAGATGCAAAAAATATCGTTTATTATAACAAAACATAACAGTTACGTGTTTTTTGACTTTTGCGCACCCAGCATTGTTCATTGACGCAGCATCTACGTAAATCTTAAACAGCCATTCTATATTCACCACAGGTGAATTGAAAGGTGCAAAAATATCGTTTATTATACCAAAAAAATAACAGTTACGTGTTTTTTGACTTTTGCGCACCCAGCATTGTCATTGACGCAGCATCTACGTAAATCTTAAAACAGCAATTCTATATTCACCACAGGTGAATTGAAAGGTGCAAAAAATTACCGTTTATTATATCAAAAACATAACAGTTACGTGTTTTTTGACTTTTGCACACCCAGCATTGTTCATTGAAGCAGCATCTACGTAAATCTTAAAACAGCAATTCTATATTCACCACAGGTGAATTGAAAGGTGCAAAAAATACCGTGTATCATACGAAAACATTAATGGACAAATATTGCAAAATAACTTGTTTTTGCAAGATCTTTAACATAGCTATCAATCATAGCTGTATTGAGACAACCCATTTAATACAATGAAAAAAAGAGAAACAAAGACATGGTGGGATTCCATCCTATTTTAAAAATGTGTTTTCTAGAATTAAACTACTAAAAAACTTGCATGTACAAAATAGCTGGTAAATAAATCCCCCCTGAATTGTACAAGGGAGGTACAGGAAAACTTGACCAGATGTAGGTTATTCAGAGGACATGGAGCATGGAGCACGGACAGAGAACAAAGTACAGAGACAATTTCCTCCAGCACGTTGAGTAAAATGAGAAAAAGAATGCCAAGCAAAAGGGCACCTGGGTGTAACAGGAGCGTTAACCACCAGTATTTCCAAGTGAAGCTCAATTGGTCCGCACTCATACGGAGGGGCAAGCGCTACCCAGGTCTTGACTGTGTACTGAGGAAGGCTGGAGTTCTCACACTTCTGCTTCCGCACTCTGCTTCAGCACGACAGTTTTTGTTGCTGCGTCATCAGGGCATTTTAACCTGCGTGTTAATAGATGACGGACGCCAGCCTGGGCTCTCACCGCACCCACTGTAACTCCAGCCCTGGGTCATGCTGTGGCACAGGACAGTTCTAGTCAATGTCCAGTTCAACTAAAATGGTGGTTGAAAGACTCCTTTTTCCGGCACTTTGTAATCTGGGGGTCAGACAGGTTTAATGGTCATACTGTGGCCCAGGACAGGGACAGTATATGTCCAGTTCAACTAAAATGGTGGTTGAAAGACTCCTTTTTCTGGCACTTTTTAATCTGTGGGTCAGACAGGTTTAATGGTCATTCTGCGGTACAGGACAGATATAGTTAGTGTCCAGTTCAACTAAAATGGTGGTTGAAAGACTCCTTTTTGCGGCACTTTTTAAATCTGGGGGTCATGCAGGTTTGGGGCTCATGCTGCGTTCCAGGACAGGGATATTCAATGTCCAGTTCAAGTAACATGATGGTTCAAATCATACTGCCTTCTGGCACTTTTTAATTTGTGGGTGATGCAGGTTTAAGGGTCATGCTGTGGTACAAGACAGGGATAGTGAATGGTCTGTGACTTTTTTTCTGTGACTTTTATAACCTAAGTGTGTTGCCTAAGATGTAGCACGTATCCATTTGACTGTTGTGGATGTTAATTTCAGCTTCTCCAGCCTTGTTTGGGTGTAATAATGAAGGTGTTGTTGCTCTCCCATAGACTTTAATGGTAATCGCTCATAATCGATGCTCACTATCGAAAAACCTTATCGATAGTGGCCGACTATCGACTATCGCTCGATCTCGATAGCCAACGCAATCGCTCAACACTAATTATTTCTTAATATTTC
Source organism: Phyllomedusa bahiana (assembly GCA_025379985.1). NCBI lineage: Eukaryota > Metazoa > Chordata > Amphibia > Anura > Hylidae > Phyllomedusa > Phyllomedusa bahiana. The sequence continues at coordinate 111,687 of JAODAL010007094.1, forward strand.
TTTGTACTTTACTCTATATAGCACTATATAACTGAAGATCATAAAGTGGCAGTATTAGTGAATCTTTATATGATATATCAGATCAGCTTTAGAGAACTCCAAATTTGATTCCATCTCTTGAGCCATCGTGTTTCGAACACAAGCAACCTTGTTCACAACGGTGAAGAAGGATGCTAGTGTCCGGAATGCTTAGGTGTATTCAACATGTTTGACGTGGACTGTATACTTGTATTTTAATGGATTACAAATTAAATTTGGTTATATGGAAGTGCTGGACTTTTCAACTATTCGGACTTTCTGGAGGTGGTCGACAGTGTTCTTGCTGTCCACACAGAGGAACTGTGAACCGTAGATGGACAGCAATTGCTGATGTGCTCCACTTTCGTTACATAATTTATTTCTTGAGCCATCATTAGAAAATAAAATTCTGACTCTGCAGTCACCACCATGGTGAATTTCTGCACTTGAACGCAAACAACTCCCATCAAATTAAATATTAAATCCTGGGGCAGTAATCTGGGTATTGAAAATATTGATTATTAGGCAATGCTGTCATTTTACTTGCTTAGTTCTACTCTGTTACTATGTAATTGTGACATGCTTATCATCTAATCTTAAGACAGTTGAGAGGGGTATTAAAAGTGAGAGCTGAAGAGGAAGATCTCATTTTCTTTCATTTGTATGACCATAAACAATGATTCCCAAATCACATTATTTTTTTTAGCTCAATGTAGGCTTTTTATATAAAGCAAAGTCACTTTAGTGGTTTTAAAATCCCTTTCCTTCCAGAGGAATATGAAAAAATTGAGTGGACAAACAAATTCATATATTCTATAAAATAATTGTCCATTTCTAGAGAAAAAGCAAATACCTTAAAATTATGATCCATTAATGCTAATAACAAACGTTAATTTTTGTGAAGTCCATGGAGATATGGATTTTTGTTTTCATTTCATTAAGTATAAAGGTTAATTAGTAATTACAATATGACATATAAGTTAGTGGAATATTCATTTACAGTTTATTTTGTACAATTGGTGTTTTATGCTACCTGTTTTTTAGTGTTTTCTGGTGTCTGTAGCATATTGTGAGCTGACCATGAGAAAATATGATTATACATGATGACAGGTAATCTATGCTATTTTAGCTCCAGATTTATATTTATATAATGCCATCTTTGTGCAGTCATACATGCACTCAAAAAGACAATAATGATGTTGGAAGTAAAATAAATGGTCAAATACTCCATTTGTATCTTAAAGGTTGTAATAGCTCACACTTCTTTTAAAGGTCTTGACCTATATTTCTTTCTAGAAGGAAACCATAAATGATATCTGTCATGTCCTCCAAATGCATGCAATTTTGTAACAAATTACAAAATGCCTTAGTCTTTCTTTCCAAAGACCATATTCCTGATGATTCAATAGAATTTGAACAGTCTCCATTCGCTTCAATGACAGGTACATCATCTATCCCAAGCTTAATAATATTTTCTTCATGGCACTACATGCTCTATTACTTTGAGCTCAAGAGGATGCCAAACCCCAAATCATACAGCCAGCTAAAAAGACATATTTTATTATGAGCCAAATGTGATCACTTTTCGTACTGTGTTTATGCTGTCAGAGATCCAAAGATTAATCACATGAAGCTTTAGGGTATGTTCACACGGTGTATTACGTCGTGCACAGGTAGGCGCCACATTACTCCTTCAGCAGCGTTGGACAGTGCATACTTTCAACGCGAGGCAGCTCTGTGTCTAATTTTCTATTTTATGGCATGTAAGCGCCCAAAAAAAGTGACAGGTCACTTTTGTTTTTAAGGGTGTACACATGGCCGTTCCTAGGCTAAATTACACTCAGTGCGGGGTGAAGAAATTTCTCCCTCACCTTAACATAATGCACCACAATGCAACACAGTGCATTACCATCAACCAAACCCAAAATATACAAAGCTTTAACACAATGTGCTACGTATAAAACTACAAAATAATAGTCATACGCTTACCAAATAATACTGCTACAGAAAATCTGAATCCCAAGGCTAATAGTACTAATGTCCTTCTAAGACCACGTATCACCAGCATATAGTGACCGAATAATATTGTCACATCATGACCACATATTACCATAACGGTGACTGAATAATACCACAACACCAAAACCACATATCACCACTACATAGTGACCGAATAATACTGTCACATATCACCACCACATAGTGCCTGAATAATACTGCCACATCATGACCACATATCACCAGCACATAATGACTGAATAATACCACCACATATCACCACCACATACTGACTGAATTATACCACAATGCCATGATCATATATCACCACCACACAGTGACTGAATAATAACTCAACACCATGACCACATATCACCGCCATATAGTGACTAAATAATACCTACACACCATGACCACATATCACTGCCACAACAATGATGAATAATACAACATACCATTACTGAATGTAAACCATTATACTACAACCAATATTATCAGCATACAGTGACCATACAGAGATGGATACCAATTGTACACTGGCTTTGCAGACATACAATCGATTACAGTAAAGTTACATCCAGTGACTTACAGGAGATGTCTCTGAAGAGTTGTTCTCTTCCCTTTTTTTTCTTCATCAAGTTTTAGTCTTGTTTTGTATACCAATATAGGAAGTAGTTAAATTCCCTTAGACAGTATATAGGTACACCCCCCAAATTAGGCCTCACTGATAAGTAGAAATATAGATCCCTGTTATGTATATATAAAGGCCCCTCTAGGTAGTTATTTTCCCCCTGAAACCAGGTAGTTGCCCCATGGTAGGCAGGTAGTTATTTTCCCCCTGTTGCTAGGTAGTAATATACCCCCTGTAGCCAGGTAGTGGCCTTCTGTAGCCAGATAGTTGCCCCCTGGTAGCCAGGTAGTTAATTGTCCCCTGTAACCAGGTAGTTGACCAGTGTAGTCAGGTAGCAGCCCCCTGTAGCCAGATAATTTTCCCCTGTAGCCATGTAGTTGCCCCTGTGGCCAGGTAATTTCCCCCTGTATCTTGGTAAATTCCCCCTGCAGCCAGGTATTAGCCCCCTGTAGCCAAGTAATTGCACCTGTAGCCAGTAAGTTGCCCCCTGTAGCCAGTAAATTGCCCCTATAGCCAGGAAATTGCCCTCAGTAGCCAGGTAATTGCAACTTTTAGCTAGTAAGTTGTCCCCTGTAGCCAGTAAATTGCCCTCTGTAGACAGGTAATTTCCTCCTGTAGCCAGTAAGTTGCACCCTGGTTAATGCCCGGGTTGATGCCCCCCTGTAGCTAGGCAGTGATGGGGGTGTGATAAAAGCCGTACATCACACCCCCCTGGGACACTGATGTGTATGTACAGCACTCACTGAGCACTGTACATACAAGGGAGAAGGCAGGAGGGTAAAGAAGGCAGAGAGTAATCGGCAGGTGGGAGAGCGGGTGACTTCGGCGCACCCTCTGGTGGGCGGCGCCCGTTGGAACAGCCGTAGGCTTACATTACGCAGCGAGAAATATGATCGTAAAATCACTTTGTTTATTTCTGTTTTGTTGTCCAACCCCCTCAGATTTTCTTGTAATCGGTGCCTCAACTTTTAGCTTTTGATGCAAGTCAACAAAGAATTTATCAGGGGGATGGGACAGAATCAGTGCTGCAGGGGCCATTCACTATGGCTGCTCTAATGCTGTTTAATTAGCTTGTTTAGCATCAGAATAGCTCTTTCAGTGTATTAATGAGAATGACATAGCATCACAAGGTTATGCTGACTTGACATGCAGAGCATCAGGCCGGCGTGCCTGCTGCAGAGAAGTGAGTGAGAAATCACTTGGTGCCCTGAAGCAGGTATTCCTGCCACTGGCTATATGAAGGGGTTAGCATGATCTCACAAGATCATGCTGTAAAAACTGGCAGTACAACAACACCCATAGCGAATGACTCCCACAGCACTGAATCTGTACCAACTGACAGCGTTTACACTGACTTGCAGAACATTTGCACTGATTGTAAGCAAATTTGGGGGAAGAGGCTATAAAAAAAACTCATTACAATTGACATTCTTAGTCTCCAATAAACAAATAAAGGTCCTTTGATGATTTTTTTTTTTCATTACAAGTTCTCCTTAAAGTAGTTGTCTCATCATCAGTTGATCACCCCTGCACCTGCTCCTGGAACCCTTGGCTAATATCCTGAGCAGGGGACATATGATGTTTATGTTCCCTATGGTATTAGCGTATATGCACAGGGCTTGTCTTAATGAAAAAACCTGTATAAACTCCAAATGTTTCCCGCTATACATAAATACTGTGTACAGTCACCACTGGAGGGTGCTTAAGAGCAAACTGCATACTGTTTTGTTATTGATTTCAATAAATAAATTGTATGCAGTAAGCTACTATACTATCTCTACTGGTAGCTGTAGGTAGATATCATTTTAATTTCCTTGGCTGTGTAAAGGGAAACAAAAGCTTTGAACAGAGTCATAGGAAATCACTACTACTTATATTGTAGACCCCAAAATATGACTGTAGGGATATGTACACCAGGCATTTTGAATACTGTAATTTTTCTGGATCCGAATAACGTATTCGAAGCGCTGCGTAAAACGCATCCAACATGCACCCAAAGTGTGCTGTGTGTTTGGATGCATTTTTGCTGTAGCAGAAACGCACCCTATAGTTTTAAAAAGGGTGTCTTCTGCGTCAAATAGATCAAGAACTGACATGTCAACTCTTTGAACAGATAAGAAAGACGCATCAGAAAGATACATGTAAACATGCATCGGCGATCACTCGTTTGAACGGTGATGCATGTTTTACATTGAAAGCAATGTAAATCACGAAGCACATTGTTAGATGCGTGTTTGGGTCCATTTAGAGTCTGAAACACGGTTCCAAACAGGCATCTAAAAAATGCAGTGTGAACATCCCCTAAGTGTTAAATGGGCCAGCCCCAAGAACACTGAAACAAATCCAAGCTTCTTTATTAATCTTTATGTTAATTTTTTAAGAATTTATTTGTACTCTTGATTCTTTTGAAAAAGTAGCAGAACATTGCCATATATTTCTCATTTTATATCTCATGAGCATTTAGTCATATGAATTAAGTTGTGCTTGCAGTTGTATATTAACATCAGCTTCTTTAACACTGTCTGAAATGCACTGTTTTAGAAGTATTGTCTTAGAATAGATATGACCCAGTTTTTAAAGTCTTCTTTTAAATCATTCATTGTGCATAAATGATTCATCGTATCTTCAGCTATATAATAACATCTCTAAAGGTTATTTACTAGCTTCTGAATGACAAAAGACAACTACACTGTAAATACAGGCAATCCAAAGGGTATAGACATAAGCTAGAAAAGATTTGTAGCTATTCTAGACCATATGAAGAAAGGATGTAAACTAATTTATTGTACACTAACACTTAAAATCTGTACATAAAAAAAATTAGTTGTAAAAATATGATTGTAAATTGCTTAACAAAAATAGTTCTCTTGACACATTGAATCGACACCTTGTTAACAGATCTTGTACTGCTCCATATCACAGAGTAGTAGATACTCTGTTTGTCACTATATTTTTCCTTTACATTACACTGTATGCTCCCCTAGCAGCACCCCTAGGGTCTTAAGCGTACCTATCACCTATACATAAACACTCAAAAATTGATAATACATGAAATTCTAAGATTTTTCTCTAAAGCATGTCATGAACAACTCAGAGGATATACCACAGTATTACAGGAAAACAGGTTTTACTTTTACTTTATCAGTCAGAGATCATTATCAAGTGGGATTTTTTCTGTATAGATGGAACTGAGGGCATCGTTGCTTGCACAGGGTTAATCTGAGACTCTCTCTATACATACACTGCAGATGCAGCACACCTCCTCCACACTGATGGAAGAGGTGGCATCCAGCCACCTCTTCCATAACACACAGGCATCTATTACACTGCTACTAGTGTACACATAATGTAGACTTCCAGGCTCCCCCTTTCAGAGTGGACTCATCCAGCTCAGAAGCAGTTAGTTTCACAAAACTGTCAACAGGTGCTGATTTTACTTGACTTGGTCCTGTTTTAAAAGGCCAACCCTTTTTTTTTACAACTGTATTACATGTGAGATGCTTTGATTTTCCTAATGAAGCATATTTAAGGAAGCATTTGTATTTTAGTCTCCTGTTACTTCATGAGGTTTCATTAGAGGTAATAGGCCCCCTTTAAGGCTTATCTATTATACAACGCTTCTCTTGTGGCTTTGCTTCCACAACATCACTTCCAGTTACTTCATCATAGTCCCAATGTTCTGGCAATGTGATGTCTGACTTCAGTTCTGGTTACTTTAACATTCGGACTAGGTTTGAAGTAACAGAAAGTGATATCAAATGGGATCTGGGACTCAATGGCAGTGTCTTGTTGCTGTTCCAGAAAATTAACCCATAAAACTTCTTAAACAACCCTAATTAAAACTTAGGGTTATAGTTATATTTTGGAAGAGGGAGAGGGTTTATTTTTGGGTGATTTTTGAAAATGCAGCACTTGTATAAATCAATATGCCGCTGTATAACACTGGAGGCACCTAGTGGTACATTATGGCTCAGTGACATAATTACTGTATAAAATGAGACTGAAGGCAATTGTTGATGTACAGTGATTTCATTAATGTAAACACTTGAGCAAACTCAGGAATCCAGAGACTATGGATTTCTTCCAAAAAAATATAGGGAGACATGTATGAAGGAAGGCGCTTCAAAGTGAATTGTTGAGTCTCATTTTCAGTGTATAATGAGCCCGAATCTATGAAAGTGGTTTTTGTGCGTTCATAAATGGTGTCTACAGTTCATCGTGCCTCGCCTGTGTGTTAGGCGCATTGCGAAACTTAGGCGCATTAGTTATGTGTCAAACATGTATAAAGGTTATAGACAGGCTGGAAATGAAAGAAAAGTCATTAGAATATCATGTCAGGTAATAGAAACTATGGTACTGATCTTGCTTGGTGGACCATAGCTCCCAGCAAGTCCTGTGCTGTGCTAGATCTTGTATGTATGTAGAATAAAGGGTGAGAGCAGCAAAAATAAATTTCAAATTTAATGTAGTAAAAATTTTATATTTAAAAATCTGAACAACATAATCAGTGGGCTATTTAATGTAAAATTAGTTTTAGATTCTGTTAATTTTAAATACATTTTATAGGAGATATTTTATATTTTTGGGATATTATATCATTTTATATGATACATTTTTTTATTAAATTTAAATAATTGAATTTGATAGAGTTTGATAATTATCATAAATCACCTTTTATTATTTCACTGGTGTAATTTGAGAAATATTTGACATTTTTTTTCCTAACAGCAAATCCAGCTCCACTTCGACTCCTCAGGCTCAGGCAGACCACATTGAAAAATAGTTTGCCTGTCCGAGCAGTAATGCGCCTAGTTTTGCCAAACCACATTCATATATGTGTCTAATAATACGAGTGTGGTGCGACACCCCCAGAACGCCCCCTCATGTTAGACGCATTAAAATGTGTCCTCTTACGAACAATGTACCTAAAACATTTGTTAGGTGCATTAGACATCGTAGCCGGCTCACTTTGGCGCATTTAACACCAGAAAAGGGTGAAAAACCCGATCGTACATGTCTCCCATAGTCTTAAAATTTCATATTTCCACTGTTAACTCCAAATTTCAACCTGTTTTTAACTGAATACATAGTTATCTTTAAATAACATTTGGAATACAATTCTTAATTAAAACATCGTTAAAAAATATGCAGTTAATTTAATCTATGTTCAAGAGCAGCATAAGGCAACGCACATTTTTTTTTACAGAAGTGATGCCTGTGCAAAAATAAACCATGAAGCAAATATTGCAAAGCATTATAAGATCTGAACATATGCATGTTGAAAGGAAGACATATGGGCTTCCATATGTTATAATGCTTAGTCCGAGATGTTAAGAAAACTGCACATAAAGGGCTAAAACATGATACCAGTAACAAGTGTGTTTTGCTTGTATTCCCTCACGTCTAATACTGTTGATGTGGAAAATATTATTTATACACTTACAGTACTATAATGATGTTAATCTTATTATAAATGGTTCATGGATTTCAATAATGAGTTTCATCAAATAATGACTTATTATGTTTTTTCTGTTAAAATACATGATGTCAATTTATAGTAGCTATTCTTTCTATGCCTTATTCTGTAGAATCTGGCCATTACAGCCCCAAATATTTGTCATTTTACTAATAGGTGCTATAACCACATTAGATGTGCTAGTAGAAAAGCATTAGAGATCAATTACCAGTTTTAAGCTTTTAAGTTTTCTTTTTCTTTTCATGCATACACTCCAGAATACAAATGTTAGGAAAAAATTATTTGTATATTAAAATAGCTGATTTTAGTATGAAATTGATTACATGGTGACTGTCATTAGCTCATGTACATAAATTGGTTGTGTGTTTTGGAAATCTCTTTTTAGCAGAATAGTCCGATGATAATATACTGATCACAAGGTGTCCCACTGCTTGGACTCCAAAAATCAGATATATTCTGTGGGAAAACCCAGCAGCAGTCATTGAATTCCTCTGCTTCCTCAAACACGACTGCTGAAGTAAAGAAGTATTATGTAGTTTTAATTTCTTATATTCATTAGTTCCCTTTTATGTGTAATGCATATGTGTATTGCATCTTCCACAATGAGTGACTCATTTTTCATAGATGAGGTCCATAGGTGTAAGGACTCTCTTCTGTTTGCATTTTAAGGGATTTTCCCATCAGCACATTTTCATGCTGCAGCTCAGCTCTTAGCTTGTTAATTCCCGCCCATCTCAGTGAAAGCAGAGGGCTGTGCTTGTACTCATCCTTTCCTTTTATTTCTGTGGAAGTTCTTAAATTATTTATTATATTAGATACTTCCATAGAAATGAATGGGGAGAATGGAGCAAGCTCAACCTGTCCATTCTATGAGACATAGTGAGCTACGAATTGAGCTGTAGTCTGGAAAAGTGTTAATGGGAACACCCTTTTAGTACAGTACCCCTTTAGTGCGGTACTTAAAAATGGGTTTTCTGAATAAGACCTTACCTTTAACCCCTAACAGATAATTTTTTTTGCTTTATTTTAATATTTTTACAACTTTTCAAGAGCCATAACATTTTTATTTTTCTATCAATGTAGTTGTATCACAGCATAATTTTTTGTGGCATGAGTTGACTTTAATGTATTGGTAAACTAGGGTCAAATTGCAGGAATGAACTGGGTGGTATAAGTGACATGTTAACTAGACTCAGTATCAATTATATATGGGTTTTTGTTTAGTATATATATTGTATCTGTCTTCTATTCACTTTTTAAATTTGCATTATTGGGGTACTTTTTTGTTGTGAGCTGAATTTTTTTATTGTTATCATTATAGGGTTCATACAAACTATTTATCACTTTTTGTTCTGTTTTCCCTAGGAGATAATGTGACCCTGAAAAAAAAAATTGGTATTGAGATACTGTGTGAGATAAATGATGCATAATAATTTACTAGTTTTGAGTTTTACATATGCAGTGATCAGAATTACAGAGGTAGCAAAGCTTAACTTGACACTTAGGGGGACATATATGAAAAGTGGCTCACAGAACTTTATAAATGTGTACCCTTGAGAGACATGTTTATGCCTCAAAAGGTGGCGCATAGAGTGTTTGTGGCAAAATTGGCATCGGCCTTGTCACTATAAAATTGTATGGATCGGTATGACAGTTTTGCACCACAATTTTTTGTGAGACATTATTAAATGTGGCGCGACGTATGAGTCCGGTGCTAAGTGCTGCTGTTAAATTGGCACATACAAAAATGTCAGGTCTTGTGCAGCGTGCACCAGATTTTGGCATACGACTAGTCATACATTTGACGGACAAGGCTATGACAGGTTTTTTGGCTCAAAGCGCACCAGAAAACTGGTGTAGCCCCACTCATAAATGTTGCCCTTAATTTATTATCATGTTTGTGGCATCAAACAAAATTTTAACTTTTTTAATGTCTTTCATTGGTTTCTGTTGTAATAATGTCACTGCAGAAAGCTACCTCTGACAAATTTTTGCTACATCCATATGAGCATGCTCCATAGACCCTAAGCAACCTCACAACTTAATAGTTCACTATGTGTTGTTACGGTGTTAAAAACGTTTCCTAGGACTACATAACAGACCACCTATGCTAAAGATAGGTCAAAAGTGACTAAAGTTGACTGGTTTGATCTCATATACCTTCTACAATCATGAGTGAAGGAGCTGTAGTGCTCTCAGGTTACTTACACAGGCAAAGTGGCTTGATCAGCTTTGCGTTCTGAAGTTGTAGGATTTTTTTTACAGAAAAAAATATATTTCGATATAGAAAACACTGTAGAATTCTAGTTTGATGTATCATGTCTCTTTTTGTTGAGACACAAAAAAGACATAAATAGCTTCTTAAATCAACAGGATGAAGATGTTTATATTTGACTTGACCTGACAGGGCAAAATTATAGTCAAATACTTGTCCAAACATATATCCAGCATGGAAATCAGCCAGTCATTGATAGCCTTACTGACTTGTGAAAGTAATATATATATATATATATATATATATATATATATATATATATATATATATATATATATATATATATATATATATATTATATTTAATATATATAATATATATATCCATCAAAAAGTATTTGGCTTATAGCAAACAACATATGAGAACTTTTTACATATCGCAGAGTGCACAATAAATACACCAATTCCCTTAAATGTCCTTAAATTCATTTATGCCCATTAATTTCTCCTTCCATTAATCTTTCGGCATTATCCAACCTTTGCAATTTCCAGCTACAGAAAACAAATTAAGAAAAAAAATCAGTTAATTGACTTTATTTGCTTTAATGCTGCCAGTCCATATTATCTGCTTTTTCTTAAATTGAGTTTGGGACTGCCAACTTTGATGGTATTACACTGCGTCTTGATATGCTGCCAGCATATCCTCAGCAAATATATTTAAATGAAAGCTAAGCTTCTTAAAATATTCATGTTATGCTCTAAGTATGGTTTATAGAAATGTGAAACCATTTAAGACTTTGAAACCTGTTATTTAGCCAAAAATAGTTCAACTGTGGAGTATATGCAGGGTGTTCATAACAATGTGCATGACTTACCTGAGGAACATCACATCATTTTATTGTACAGCCATATACTCCTTTATGAAACATGACAAGCTTTTTACAAAGTTTATTATCCTAGTAACTATAAAAGATTGGTTTTATGACACATTTGGAAATGAAGCACAGCTTGGAACACCCTCAGGCCACATTTGCTTAATTAATTGATTTAACCTTAAAGCCAGTGACAGAGTCATTGTTTTAAATTGGAAATTAAAAAACAATAGTATGCTAATGTTCAATGTTTATGCATAAGATGGTGGATACAAATGAAAGTGGCTACCACATGGTCCCGGCAGAGTCAACCCCAGAGCAACAGGAGTCAATTACAATAGTGAAAGTTAGTATTGCTTCATTTTATACATATATTCAAATAAATGATTCGTAGATGTATTAAAGAAAGATTGAGCAATGTGCACATATAAATAGCTTCAAATAGTAAAAGCTGAAGTTCACTGGCAAAACAGCATGTATCATATACAACGTGTCGTGCTACAGTAATTTTTCTGTGTGATTTCCCCTTTTGTTTCACATGATGCTCTCCTGTCTGTCTGTATCTATCAATAGAATTATGTCACTCCATGTCTTATAGACCATAGAGTCTAAGCTTATAACAGACATGCTCAGAGAAAATAATTTAAGTAAAGGCTTTGGACACAAAAAACTAACCCAGGAAGAAGGAACCAGATACAGATGTCCTTGCATATAAATAATGTTGGACAGTTTGATGTCCAATTCTATCCAAATCTAAGTGATTCAATATGTGTGGGCCATTGGGCTTAAAGGGGTTGTCTCACTACATCGATTCATCTTACCTCAGTTCTGTTTTCTTGGTTTAATTTTTGAATTCAGGGACGGGTTTGATGGCTTCTACTGGCTAATTCTGACCTGCAGTGATGAGTTGCTGAGGACACTTGGTCTGTAGCTATAGCGACCAGTGCTGGCAGCCTATCAAGAGAGATCAAACAGGTCTGTAGCTATAGCAACCTGAGGAGCTGATGCAGCCCATACAAGAGGGGATATTTAGGAATAGGTAGGACACTGTTAATGGACAGAAATAGCAAAGTGACTTGTTTTTGCAAGATTTTTAACATGAAAAGCAATTCTTGTAGTGAAACAACCCCTTTAAGATTAAGGTTAGGGATTCTACTGGTTTTAAGGGTCTTAATTTCCTTTCAGTGTCACTCTAACGTTCCCACCTCCAAAGTTTCATCTGATATCCCCTCTGGCTTCCTTAAGTTGCTCCGGAGTTTTAGAATCACAAGTCCTATTGGATGTGATGCATGACGTCCAACATTACATCACTTTCACTTTCATCACATACAGTCAACCTAAGGGAACTGGAGTGCACAGTCACATAAGACTCTATGGTGGGAGAGACAAGATGTCTGGAGCAGCACCCAAAGGTAATCTAACTGATAAAACATCCTAAAATCCCCAACCTTAACTTAGGTTTAGAGATCTGGTTCCATAGCATTAGTTATACGGTTAAAAACAAATTGGGTTAGATAAAACATTTTTGCTCTTGATTTCCCCAAACCAATTATTTAGGTGTCAACCAATCAGGGTCCTATTTGATCGTTAATACATATTAAAAAAGTGTTTATACTATAAATAGTAATGATCAATTTTGTTGAGAAATTTAGGTTTTAAATACCAGTAAATAAAAGTCAACACCATAGATAGGGACTGCTGAACTTTTGGAGTCATTAACCTTTGTGATCTGGAAAGTTTGGTTTGCTTCAATGAAACATTTGGAAAGATTGTCTCTGGGCCTGGAATTCTTTCAGAAGTTGTGGGAGGGTTAAAGTAGACCTGCTATTCCCTGATGTCATTTATGCTCCAATAATGAACCCAGCTCCTGTGATGCTCCTGAGTTCATTACTACAACATAAATGTTTGTAATTAGTGCAGTCTAGGGTCAGAGCTAAGAAAACTGCATGCAATGTACCTGGTGTTGTGAAGACAGACTAACTGAGAGCTGTGTGACACAGATTGCATATACATAGGTAAGAAAATCTGCAAGTGCTTCAGCTTCCATATAATTTCGTTTTCCATGAGTGTGTGCTCTACGATGGAAAGGTTTCTGCATATCAAAACTGCAGTCAAGGTGTCAGGACTAAAAAAAAGACATTTCAGACTTTTTACAGCACTGGTGTCTCTGATAGTAGCATGACACAATAATAATAAAAAATAAAATGTGGGACATAACTATAACTCATAGGGTCCTATAGCAAAATAAGATGGAACCCTACCATCTAATGACAGGAAAGTAAAACAGCTGATAAATAAGAAAAAGTAAAGATATAGATATTAGAGCCTTATATCAGAGAATACACATAGTAGGAAGCTACCAACTTGTTTTTCAATATGAAAAGATGTAATGTTCTCATACCTAAGTGACCCCTCCATCCCAGGTCCCATTAGAGTTGCCATAATTATGGCCATCCATGAAATACTGTAAGTATAAAAGCATGATTAGAGATACCCATAACTCATCCCAAAAAGTCTGTATACAGCAACACAGAATACAAAAGTATTCCTTCCATTTGGTATGCTGAAGAAATGCTCCATACAACACCTGCATAATTATGTCACAGGAAATCAAATGTCAAGCAGGGCTAGATACAACAGCTACTGAGAGGAGGGAAAAAACATTATTCTCATTTTAAATATTCTATATAAAATGAGACAAAAGGAGTGATTTGGTTGCTATCAAATAGATGAGAACCAGCATATTTGATGTTATGACCTATGACTAGATAATCTTGTGGCAGCAATGCATTGTATCACGATGCTCAATATGCTCTTTTGACTCCAAGGTATGCTAGACAAGCAAAAGATACTAGATGGGTGGACATGCACATCTACTCAGCTAGTCTTCACAACTGTACACCAGGCAAATATTTGTCTATATGGTTACATTTGCACTTGCTTTTGTGTTTTAAATTAGTCATAGCCCTCCACATGTTTATTGCAAGGAGTGCTGGAATGGCTATATAGAATGGTTACTTTCTGAGTGTCACTTCCTGCAATTTATTTTCATTGAATTGGTTTGAAAAGCACCAAGTAAAGATGAGCGAACGGTAAAATGTTCTAGTTTGATTAGAATCTCGAACTTTAGTGTGGTCGGTTCAAGTTTCTATTCGAACTAGAACTCAAACCACATTAAAGTCACTGGGAGAAGATGTTCAGGTTAATTTTTATACCTATACAGGTGTGGAGAAGCTGTAATTACCATCCATAGCAGTAAACTGTATACGTGGAACAACTTAGTGAAGACAATTTGGCTCTAAGAGTGACAGAAAAAAATTGAGAGGCTCAGAGTTAGGCATTAAATGAGCCTGCAAATGTCACCAAATAACAGCTTCTGGGTGTGGGACAGATGCAGCCAGCAACACTATACTCGCTAACTCTTGATGTCTATGGAGAGGAAAATGCTATCTAACTAAGAGCATTCTGTACAGTACAGAGAGTCAGCTGAAAATGGCATTCACAAGGCAATACAGTGAAATATATATAACATGGTCATGTGATTTTAGCAGCCACTGAGAGCCCTACACCTCAGTGATGACATTTTGGACACTTCTCTGTGTTCTGCACTGATTGGATGGCTGCCAAAAGTGCAGAAAGGTGATAGGATGGCCACCAAAAGTGCAGAAAGCCTCTGAAAACAAAACTGAAAATGGAGTGTCAAAGTAGAACTTTACTTGAACGAACAGTAAAATGTTCGGTTCGAGTTCTAAAAATTTGAGAAATTCTACTACAACTTAAGTTTTCTAGAACAGTTCGATCAACACTAGCACCAAGATGTAGAGTAACATCAACATCATATAAACATCAGGTCCTCATTCCGGTCCATCTATAACTTCAAAGCTACACAAACTAGAAAAGACTACAAGGCCTGATATAAAATTTACAGTTAGACAAGAAAATGGAATTTACACACGTTAAGCAGTAGATACATAAATTATATATAAATATATATATATAAATATATTATATATATATTTTTTTTTTTTTTTTATAAAAACAAGTGATGAGAAATCACCCAAGCAACAGCTGGAAGAATGCCAGAAAGCAATATTATATATTTTATATATATATATATTTTATATATATATATATATAAAATATATATATATATATATATATATATATAATATAATATTTAATATATATTATTTTCCTGCATTGTTCCAGCTGTTGCTTGGGTGATTTCTCATCATTTATTTTTATTTTTAGAAAAATATGATGACTTCTACTGTTATTATTTAAGAACATCTAGTACAGTTCAAGTCCTGTCAGGCATTGTCTGTTCTCAGCTCAGTTCTGTGGAAATTCTGCCTTGAGCTAAAATAAAATGACAAAGACCAGTTGCTAAGAAAGTGCTGCCTGACAACACCATCAAAATACTGTGGTTGTTGGACACTGTGTAATCCTAGTAACCAGACTGTCAGCTTCAGTCCAGATTTCTAACATACTTGCAGTGGTTGGGAA
The DNA here is from genome assembly GCA_025379985.1 of Phyllomedusa bahiana. Taxonomy (NCBI): domain Eukaryota; kingdom Metazoa; phylum Chordata; class Amphibia; order Anura; family Hylidae; genus Phyllomedusa; species Phyllomedusa bahiana. The sequence goes on from JAODAL010007094.1 coordinate 127,402, forward strand.
AAGAAGTTCAACAGTCCAGACTTCCTATTAATCATCTCAGACGATGACATTTTTTGATTTTTTGTAAAAAAAAAAAAACATGATGCAGTTTGTGAGGATGACTGCCAGTATTTTATATTTCATGCCTGACTCATGAACTCAATGTTCATATATCAATGGTATTTTTGTAATTTTAAATGTATTTATTTATTACTTCTGCTTAAGATTATTTGACAAGTCAGATTCCAAACAAGTTCATGACTGTAACATACCCAGTTAATGATCAATTTATTGTAAAGATGTCATCACTACTGGAAACATGAAATGTCATACGGGAAGCATTTGTCTTATTTCCAGAATTCAAGCTTTATACACAGTCATAATCCTTAAGGATATCAGTATCTTTACCTCAGAAATTGTTTACATGTCTATAGTATCACCTAATGATTGTCCTTTTCATTGTAGTATCAGGAGGGTAACCTCCTTTTCTGTGTGAGTATACAAACAGAACGAAAGAAAATGGAAAAAGTATGTCTTATGTGATTGAGGTCATCATCACTGTCATTGCCTGGAAATGGTTGAATAATGCAGCGAGCAATGAAATGACATAGCTTAACAGCCATTTATATCCTTTGACCCATAGCTGCTCATTTTGAAGTTTTTACTTGAAACCCTGA